>PVKA01019841.1:0-41329 GCA_004027165.1 Ctenomys sociabilis
TGGTCTCGAACTCACAACAATCCTCCTGCCTCAGCCTCCCGAGTGCTGGGATTACAGGTATGCGCCACCACGCCGGGCCTATGTCTTTTTTGTGTGTGTGTGTGTGATTGGCTCAGCCCACCCTTTGGGTGGGGCTGGCGCAGTTTATAATGATGGGGAATCAAACTGTGGTCCCTGTGCTTATCTAAGCTTGCCTAAGCAGGTGTTTTAGACCACTGAGCTATCTCACTGGCCCATCAGCTCACTTTTTTGTAGTCCTGGCTGGTCTCTAACTTGCAACAACCCTCCTGCTTCAGCCTCCCCAGTGCTGGGATTACAGGGGTGTGCTACCATGCCTGGCTCTATGTTGTGTCTTTGAGACAGAGTTTCAGTATGCAGTTCAGGCTGGCCTGGAACTTGAAACAACGCTTCCTGCCTCAGCCTCCCAATTGCTGGGATTACAAACGTGCAACACCATGCCCAACTCTTTTTATTTTATTTTTTGAAACAGGATATGGTTAAATTTCTCAAGGGTACTTTACTGTTCTCTAGCCTTAATCTCCCGAAGTGCTGGGACTCCAGGCCTGTGCCAACATAGCTGTTATTAGACAGAAAGGGGTGGGATTTGTTTCTAGATTCTTGGTAACCTGAACAAAGAATGTGGCAGAATACTCATGATGACTAAAAAGCATAATATTAGTTAAAAGTGAAAGAGGCTGGGCATGGCAGTACATGCCTGTAATCCCAACACTTTGAAGGCTGAGGCAGGAGGATTACTGTGAATTTGGGGCCAGCCTGGACTACACAGTGAGCCCCAATCTCAAAACACAACAAATCAAATCAAATCTATCATCTTTTTTTTTTTTTTTTTTTTTTTTTTTTGTCTTTTTGAGACAGGGTCTCACTATGCAGTTCAGGCTGGCCTTAAGCTCACTTTGTAGCTCAGGCTGGTCTCGAACTCACAACAATCCTCCTGCTTAGCTTCCTGAGTGCTGGGATTACAGGCCTGCCCCACCACGCCCGGCTCTTCAAACCAAATCTAAACAAAATAAACCACACAAAAGTCAAAAGCACACTCCACAGAGTGGAAGAAAGGTAGTGTAAGAGTTCATTGGCCTCAGAAGGGCAGGTCCTGGCTCTCTTAGTCTTCGGATTATAGAAGGATGTACAGAGGGATTGACAAGAGCCAGAGACAAAGGGTATCTGACTGGCTTGGCCCATCCTTGGAGAGGAGAAATTTTGGTTGTACAAGGTTTTGTTAAGAAGTACAAAGCTCACAGGGCCAAGGGTGTCCTGTACAAGGGTGTCCCAATGCAAATAAAGTGGACGAGGGTCAGGTACTTTTGGTTTTGCACATTCCAGGAGACTTGTGGAGCAAGGGCAAGTTAACGTTATTTGTTTTGACTTTATGTAGTAGTTGTTACTCTGGTTTGTAAATTCTTTGTCATACAACTTTCATTTCTTTAAAAAAATTTTGGGTTTTTGAGATAGGGTCTTGATCTGTAATTTAGGCTATCCTTAAATTTACTTTGTAGGGCTGGCAAGGTAGCTCAGCGGTCTAAAGCGCCTCTCAGGGACCGCGGTTCGAGCCCCAGCACCACATGCCATGCCAGCCCCTCCCCCCAGGGCGGGCTGAGCTGACCCACCCCCACCCCCGCAAAAAAAAAAAAAAGAATCCGTGATAAATAAATGAATTTAAAAAATAAATAAATAAAATAAAGTTTTTTTTTTTTTAAAAATAAATTTACTTTGTAGCCCAGGCTAGCTTTGAATTCAAGGTGATCCTCCTACTTCAGCTTCCTAAATGCTGGGATTACAGGAATGTGCCACCCCTGCTTTCTGTTGTTCACTTGTCCTTGTTCTGCCTTCTAGTTCAAGACCAGCTTTTTTTTTTTTTTTTTTAAATCCCTTTCAGGGATGGGGAGAGGAAACTAAGGCACCTGGTCACTAAATGCTGATTCCCTGGCGCTCAAGCTTCTGAGAACATCGTCCTTCTCTTCATGGCACCTTTAGAGTTCCAGTATACTGTTGACCTGTTTCCCATGAGCCTCTGCTCCCAGCTCCCACTTTCAGGCATGCCCCCCTACCCAGCAGGCCTTGCGCGCCTCACTATAGTGAACGTCAGGACTCCAAGATGGCTTCCGTTGGTAAGTTCCCTGTCCTTCTGTGTATACTGCAATGGAGGCAGCGGCTGGTGTACAGGTCAGAGACACACTGGGAATGGAGGGTGCTGCGGAGGCCCCTGCCCCACTCTCGGCCTCTTCTCCGCGGCGTCACTTCAGGTGCGCCGAGCCCTTGCTCCAAGGTTTTGCGCTGTCCGACCTTCTTGCGCTCTCTCGGTCCTAGCTTTCTGTTGCCGAGGACTCGCGCCACCCACGTTCGGGATGGAGGGTGAGAGAAGCCTGGAGACCCGCCTTCGGTTCTCAGAGTGTTCTGCGTTGGGGCAGTGACCCTTTCTTAGTTAATGAATAGCTTCTCCTTTCCCCCTGCGACACAGGAGATTTTCACTTGAACCCTATGGGCGACTTCCTAAAGCTGCCTAAAGCTGCAGCTCAAATTAAGCTCCAGGAGGAGTTAATAATGCCCAGGATGGTGCTGGGCACACGTTAGGTTCGGTGCATACGTATTTTCGATACGTAATAGGTTTACAAAGATGAAGTGACCTGTTCAAGGTCACAAGTCATGAGAGGACTGAGCTGGAATTCAGCCCTAGACACATGGGGCCTTATGGTAAATGAGGTTTATTGGAAATGACTGGCATCTTCTCTGGAACACGTATGTGTAAATCTCTACATTAAAAATTGTGCACTCTAATTTTTTTTTCTTTTAATAGGATACCGAATTTTAGCTCTAGCTCCTCACAGTACCCACCATCAGGGAGTCTGTTGATTTCATTTTAAAGAGGGAGAAAGTAACGCTCTGGAATGTCATGTAGCCTGTTTGAAGTCACATAGCCTCAAGAGTTTTGATTAACTTTTGTGTACTATACCTGGGAGAGATCAGGAAAAGGGAGAGTGAAGCTGTTATCCTATTTGTAAAATGGACATGAGGCCATTTGCGATCCATGGTGATTTGTGTTTAAAGACGAGCTTGTGAAAAGGAGCATTGAGACTTGACATTTTAAGGAAAGTTGAAGTAAATAGAGTTCTGGATTCAGGATTTAAACATGTAAATAAAACATACATGATACATTCTCTATCCCTGTGGAAGGCTCAGTGGTGTGAGGTGATTGATCACCCAGTGACCATGGTCATGCACATGCCAGGCCAGTGTTGAGCATCATCCCAGTATTTGGATTTTATGTCTTAAGTATTGGTGTTCTTTTATATGCCTTCTGTTGCCAGGGCACAACTCCACTGATTCTGTCAGACAAAGTGAAACAGGAATTATCAGCCATGGATAATATCGGGGTTTGGCAAACTGTGGCCAACAGGCTGGATGTCCTGGGACCTCTTTTTGTATGGCTATGAGCTAAGGGGTGGGATATGTATGTATATATATATATATATAATTTTTTGAGGTATATTTAAAAAAAGAAAAGAGATTGTATTACAGACACCTTAGGTGTCATGAAAAACCCAAAATTTTTATTCTTTGGCCAACTTATGGGTTGGAATTAACAGTAGGGAAACACTTGTCATTTCTTTCCAGCTCCTTAATAAGTGAATAGTATACTTGTCCAAGTCATAAAACCTGTTCCTTCTCAAGAACCGTATGATTATTCCACAACCATTAACCTAGAGCTAATGGAACTGTGTGGGGATGTTCCTACATTCAGTTCATAATCAAGCAGAAAGATAATAGTTTAATATACATAGCATGTATAGTGATGTACAAAGGTAGTTACTATCCTTATTTTACAAGGGAGAAACTGAAACTATTTTCTGTTTATAGGAGAACTAAAGCTATAATTAATCCCTGAAAACTGGATAGTCAAAATATCCCTAAAATTCAGTTTGTATTCGATTGTTCTCTCTACCTCCCCCTTGTTGCTGATGTTTCACACACATGGACTAGTAAGGTTAATTTTTGGCACCAGGAATCAAACTCAGGACTTCACATTTGCCAGACAGATGCTGTGCTGCTGAGCTGTACCCCTTGTCCCATCAGTGCTTATTAACTCCTCTGGGTAAGCCATTTCACAGTTTAGGAAGTGAGTTTTCAGGTTTTAGAGGAAGAAAATGCTCAAGCTTATTGCAGATAGGGCCTCCAGGAAAGGAGGCCTCTGAGGAGAAGACCTTTGAGATGGCCCTGTGATCTAAGGGCAGTCCAAATACAAAGGCCCACAGGTGTGAATAATCCTGTTGCCTTGGAAAAACAAAGGGGCAAGGCCAATTGGTCTTTATGGGAAGGATGGAGAAAGACCATTTCCATCTTATGTTCATCTTCTGGACAACCACAGACTCAGTCTCTTTTTAGTACTCTGTTTGCTTCTTGGACCCAAAGATAAGTTATTTGACTTCTTAAGATAGGTTGTCTCTTTTTTCTGTCTCTGGAAATTGTTGACCTCTGCTATCCCAGGTAGGAGGCTTGAGGTGGGAATTTTTACATTTCTGTTATTTTTTTAAATTGGAGGGGATGGGGTCTCATATAGTGCAAGCTGACATTGAACTCTTGAGGAATCTCCTGCCTTAGCTTCCCAAGACCTGGGATCATAGTTGTGTGCCACTACACCTGGCTGTCCTTGACATTCTTCTTATTGGGTGTTCTGAGGGTGGCAATGACACAAGTGACCTAGGTGCAGTGCAAGGCTCTTCTCCAATAGACAAGCTGATTTCGGTGCACATCTCCTATCATTTTGTGACCACAGAGCCCCAAAGTTTGGACAGAGTCATCCTCAGAGTAGTGTCCACAGCATGGGTCCCATCTTGAGGTTGGTCCTACATCTACACTGTGCATGTGACCTTGGTCAAGGTATCCCACCTCTCTGAGTACCTACTCCACTTCCCCAAGGTAAAATCACCAATCATGTGATAAATAAGCTGATATATATGAAAGTAAATGTTAGTTTTTCCAAATATTTTGTTCTGTACTTTATTGCGGTCTTCACCATGATCCTTAGTTTAGTTATTCCTAGCAAGCTATTCAGGCATCCTGTTGTCTGTTGGTTTGTAAAACTGTTCCTGCAGCAGTTCTGCCATTATACAGGCTGAAGGTTAAAATAATGCTTTTGATATAATGGGTTTATTCATAATATTTTTGTGCAGCTTCCAAGTAGTTACCATCCTTATTTACATCATGTATTTCCTTTCAGTGGTTGAAATGACATAAAGAGTGCTATTTGTATTATTTGGAAACTGTTTAGTAGATGCTTCTTTTTTGCTTTTCCCTTTCAGTACCATTGAAAGAGAAGAGATTCTTGGATGTGAAAGTAGGGGAGCTGCCCAGCTGGATACTGATGCGGGATTTCTCCCCCACGGGCATTGCTGGAGCATTTCAGCGAGGTCAGCACCTTATGAATATGTGTAAAACAAAAGCAAATTTCTTTATTCTATTTATTTATTTATTGTATTTTAAGACAAGGTCTACAGGGCCTCACTACATAGATTGGACTCATAGTGATCTGCCTGTGTTCAGGGATTACAGGCATGTGCCTCCACACCTAGCCTCCATCACAGCCTTACCACACCACAGGGGCAGGCCAGGGATCGAACCCCCTGGCCCTATGTCTGCCTAAGCAGGCTCTAATCCGCTGAGCTATTTAGCTGGCTAACAAAAGCAAATTTCTGAGTCTTCAGGTCTCTTGGCCATTAATTAATCTGGGTAATAAAGACCTTGTCTCAAAGCTATTAAGTTCTATAAAGAAGGATAAAGGTTTGTCAGCCATTGAATTTTTGTATTTGATTGGACCTGTCAAAGATTGGCTCTAAGGTATTTCAGCCAAGAAAGTGTTATGGTGCTCAGAATTAGTACCTCTGTTTCTATTATTATTTATTAATTATTCCTATTATTTTGGTACTGGAAATTGTTAATTTGATACATGACCTTGTGCTTGCCAGCTAGGCACTTGTGCCACTGAGCTGTATCCCTGGACCATCTGTTTGTATTCCAGAGAAAGGTCTATCAGCATTTCCACATCTAAAAGCTTATTTAAAAAGTGAGTGGGCTGGGGATGTAGCTTAGTGGCAGAATGCTTTGCCTAGCCTGCATGAAGCTTTGGATCTAATTCCTGGCACCTCCCTTCCACCCTCCAAAAAAGAAAAAAAGAGAGAGAGATGTAATAGCGTACCTCTGTAGTCTCAGCTATGTAGGAGGCAGAGGCAAGAGGATTACCTGAGCCTGTAAGTTAGAGGCCAGTCTGAATAGTATAGCGAGACCCTATCTCAAAAGGAAATGCAGAGGGAAGAATTTAAATCATAGTATACATCAGTCTGAGCCAGGACTTCCGAGCCAAATTGGAAATGCATAGATGTGTGTATCTAAAAAGTATAGGACTAGTTATATCAGTCCATATAAACTATCACTTTGCAGGAAGAAAGTCCCATGGTGAGCCCTGCATGATCTCGGACTACCTCAGGGGGCTGCCTCCCCTTTTCTAGTTGTGGCACCTGTGTGGATTTTGTGTATGTATTTCCCTGTCCTAATTTTTTCCAAGCGAGGGCCTCAATGCCCCATCTAGTTAAAACTGTGAACTGAAATGAATTTGGCTCATTCATGTTCATATCCCTTCCCTTCTTCAGGGAATCCCTATTTTATTTATTTGGTTTTGAGACAGTGCCTTTTTCTGTTTTTCAGGCTGACCTTGAACTTACTACATAGGCCAGGCTGGCTTCAATCTTGCAGTGATCCTACTGCCTCAGCCTCTTTTATGCTGAAATTACAAGCATGCAGTACCATGCCCAACCAGGGATCCTTATTTTAAACGTACATAATCATTTCATTCATTTTCATCCCTTCTGGTGAAGAGATGAACAGTGGGAAATCTTTCTCCCCAAAGGCCTACCTGACCCAGTGGCTACAGTCAAGTCGCCATTATTAGGGGTTGGAATTGGGATAGAATTAGTCAGAATTTGGGTACGGTGGCCCAGGGCTGTAGGTGGAGGTATAACATAAGTTCATAACATGTTGAGCCAAATCTATAAGATCAAGGCCAAAGGGCAGAAGCTAGGACCTAACTCTGGAGCTAGTCTTGGGCTGTGGGGATTGGAGCTTACTGGCTACTTTATCAGCCAATGAATGTAGAGTGAGTGGGTTGAAGAGCCTGAGCAGGACTGAGAGAATTCCAGACTACTTTGTGCACTGCAGGAAGGTGTCTCTGGTGAAGCAAGACAGTGAATGCCTGCTCTGTTGCAGGTTACTACCGGTATTACAACAAGTACGTCAACGTGAAGAAAGGGAGCATTGCGGGGCTGAACATGGTGCTGGCAGCCTACGTCCTTTTCAACTACTGCCTTTCTTACAAAGAACTCAGTGAGTGGCTCTTGTATTATCTTGCTTCTAGGTCTCCCTGAGATTGTGGGGTTGGCTCCCTGTGTTAGATGTGGTAGTCTACTGTTTGTCAGCTGAGGAACATTTAGAATGCCCCTACCCATACTTCCACCAGAAAAAAACAGGAGCAAATTGTAGGAATGAAACATATGTGGTACTATTTTAAGTGAGAATTTTGTGATAGAGAACACAGGAAAAACAAGATGAAACTAGGGAAAAGGTCATACTGCAGGCTCTTA
Source organism: Ctenomys sociabilis (assembly GCA_004027165.1). Lineage (NCBI taxonomy): Eukaryota > Metazoa > Chordata > Mammalia > Rodentia > Ctenomyidae > Ctenomys > Ctenomys sociabilis. Next base: position 7,647 of record PVKA01019841.1, read on the forward strand.
ACTAAAATCTGGCTTGATACCCTAGCAGGCAGTATGAAGAGATACAGCTTTCATGGTTATAATCCAGTGTCTCTCCAGTGCTCTGGGAGAGTTGTTCCTGGCTCTAAGACCTGGGATGGTATCAGATGATGTCTGGTGGGAAGTGCTCCAACAGTGTCACTGGGGCCACTGGCTGAGTTTCATGAGCCCTCTGATCAGTGCCTGCCAGCCTGTTGAATCGTGGCAACAGTATGGGCTGTTGGAAGTGGGGATCTTGAAAGAGGCTGGCCAGGTTGCAGGTTGGCTTCTGAGGTGCCTTTGTGCCCCCAGGTTTGCTGATTCTACTGACACTAGCAGGTGTCTGGATCATCTTAAAAGAACTCACGATTGTAGCTTGCTGCTGTCGCTATTATCTTGTGCATTCACTAGAATACTTAAAAATACTATTTTTTTCTGACTTCAGAACATGAGCGGCGACGCAAGTACCACTGAAAAGGGGCCAGTGTGGAGGGCACTCTGCACTCTAGCCTGTGACTGCCTCGTCCTGTTCCTGTCTGTGAACAGCTTAATCATGGCTCAGTTTGTTCATAGCCCAAGTGAGAATTAATGCTCAATAAAAGGTGACCACTACAAGTGCTGCTTGTGTGTTGTAGCTTATCCTGGCCCCTTCTGCACCAAGAAGTGTACAATCGTCAGCCCATAGTTTGCCTCCTGAAGCCTGGTTGGGCTCTGCACACCACTTGATCCCTTAGGATCACATCCTAGTTCAGAGGTAGCAGTCTCTGTGGAGTTTCTGTTATTGTCCGGAGCCCTGCCTCCTGCTGTGAGCTTTGTGGCCATTTTAAGGGACCTTGGCCTTTTGGTAGCTGACTTTTTACACAGCAGAAGGTCCTGAGTGCCAGACCTCACCACTGACAATCTTCAGCTCTAGATAGGGGATTTTTGATGACTTAAGTCTTTTTTTTTGTGGCCTGCCTGCTCAGCCCACTGGGAGCAGGGTTTGGGGCATGAGCTGCAAATCACCAAGGACTATCTGAAGCTCAGTAGTAGGGATGAGGAAAAAGTATAAGGATGATAAAAGCTCACCAAACTCTAGTATTCATCACTTCCCACCCTCACCAATTAGACCTTTTCAGCAGGCATCAGGTGGTATGAAGGCCAGTACCAGCTCCATGCTGAGGGTGAACAGTGAGCATGTAAAGCACATGGAGACCAAGGAAGGGGCAAGGCAGTGGGGCAAGTGCTGTGTCCAGTCACCTAGAAAAGCTAAATTTGGCCAAATACGTGTTATCAAACATCTGACAGGGGAAGGCTCCAGCTGCCAGTACAAAGGCCTGTTTCACTAGTATCACTTTTACCCTTATCTTAAACAAAAGGGGTGAACATTACAGCTTCCTACCAGGCAGCTTTTTTTTTTTGGCAGAACAAGGGATTGAACTCAGGCCTTTACACTTGCCAGGCAAGTGCTTATTCTACTGAGCACTCTCCCCAGCCCCCATGTCTTTAAGGAATCTCTTCAAGTATTGAGACAGAGCTTAAAAAACAAGCTTTAATCAACTTCATAAAAATTGTTCTTATAATTGAACTTGGATAGGCCCACTTGCCCAGCAGGGTGCAGGTGATGATTTCACATTTTCCAGGCTCAAGGACAGGGCAGTCTTCTCTGTATGCCACAGTCGAGTGACAGTGTAGATGCTTGATCAGCAGGAGGTAGGTGCAGATGGACTAGGGCAGCTGTTGAAAGGGTGGTCTACAGCTCTGGCTGAAGGTATACCTTAAATACTGTCACAGGCACCCCATGAGAAAATATGCCCAGGAGAAAAGAGACCCTCAAACTGGCGGGCCTGCACCCCTCCCTCAGCTGCTGCCGCCTGGGCCCAGGGCCAGACTGAGGCAGTGTGTACCAGGTTTGCAAGAAAGGCTCCCTTGGTTCAAATTACTTTGATAGGCACAGCTTCAGGATTCAGCAGGACATGGAGGAAGCAGGCATGACCTGGCCACAGCTCTGAATGATCCATCAGTTCTGGGGCACCGAAACTGGTATTGTGTGAGGCCCTGAGGGGAAAGGCCATCTTCCACACGCAGCTTCTTGGAGCACAAGCCCCTCCCCAGCTACTCCCTCCTGTAGGGTTGGTGTGCAGGAAGTCTCAGAAAAGAGGCACTGATGCCTAGGCAAACATGATGTCAACTGGGGAGACCCAACTGAAGCACAGGTCCCTTTGTTTAAAAAAAAAAAGCAAAATAGGAAACTAACAGATGTGGCCCCTCAGAACAGTGTGCCCCAGCAAGTGTGCCTGCTGGCTCTGGTCGGAGTCAAACCAACACTATTCAGCAGTTAAGTGCGCATTCCCAACAATGGCCCCACTGGCTGTTCTGAGCTGGTTCCAGCTGCTGTCACTGTCCACTGAGAAAGGCCAAGTGCCCTTTGGTGCATCTGTTGGCATAGTGTCCTTTTTCACCACACTGGGAATAGCAGGAGGGAAAGGAGAGACAAAAATACAACACCATTTTCAAGTGCAGTTTTCAGTTACAACAATCAAGACTGGAGAAGACTCATCATATTCTCTGTAACGTAGCTTTCCTCTCAGACACCAGCAGAAATAGATCCAGAAGGTGAAGAACCTCAGCTGAGTGAGGCCACAAGAGAATGACTTGACCACTCAGCAGGGAGCTCCTTCAACCCACTGCTCGCTTGCACTGGACCTGGGGGGCTTCCTGCAGGTGACTCATGAGTGGGTGGTAGGATGAAGACCAAACCCCACTGTGGCAGGCCAGTCACTTACCTCTGAGCCAAGATCTGGGGCTCCCTGAGGAGGTGGAACAGTGTGAAGCAATCAGAGTCCTCCCCCAACTTGGGGAACCACTGCTGTGGACACCACTGAGGCCCAAAGCTTTCCCTGCTGGCTTTTTACACATTTAAGCTACCCCTAGGGACAGGTTCTAATCACAGAGAAGAAATGGTTATGGTTGAATGTGGCTGAGTGGAGCTGGTAGTGCCACTCTGACAGACTTATAGCTGACCCTGACTTGTCCTATCATCATCCAGGCCTTTTGCCATTCTTGTGACTCCTCCAGACAGAAGGGAACTGTAAGGACAGATGTGAACAGCCTCAGGCATGCAACAGAGGGTTGGGAGGCAGCTGAGGGCAGCTACTCTGTACTATCAGTATCCCTGTGTCCTTGTATCCTAAATCCCTGCTCTTTTAGCACTGTCACTTAGTACCCTGTTTTATTCTCCTCACCCCACAGTTCCATTCTTTCACATGCTTGACCTGTAAGTGACTTGTGTATGGATGAGTGGCCCAGATAGATACAAGATGACCAAGAGGAACCTCAAGGCCCTGCTTGTAGTACTAACACATCTGTCCTCACAATTGATCTCAGGGCATCTAAGTGTCTTTAACAGTAACAGCACAGCACACCTGTGCTGTGGTAAGAGGCTGTCCAGCCCCCAGGCCCATCTTTCTAACGTCTCCAGACTTAGGAGATGTACCTTGACAGAGGCGGCTCTGGTGAACAGTTCTGAGTGGCACTGAGCCCCTTAGGACACCAGATTTTTTGCTGTCCTTGAAAAGTAATAAGGCAATCTGCTCTGCAGAGGCCATCTCTCCCTTCTGTCTCACCTTCTTTACCTGGTACCTTCCCAAATTCTTCTCACAGTTTAGGGCTCAGACTCCAGAATTTCCCCAGTGATGTCTTTCCGCATGCACTCTCTCTTTGGGTGTCTTTATGCACCTGCCTATGTCTGTTCCACAAAGAATGAATACTCCTGGGGGCACAGCAGGAGCTAAGGAATGCTAACTGCTGGGATAATACCTGGGGATCACCCTCTTCTCTTTCTCTTTTAGATAGGTCTAATTATCCTGCCTCAGGCTCCCCAGTGTTTAAATTACAGGTGTATACCATCACTCCCAGCAGAAGCCCACCCTTTGAGGGCAAACTACATTCTAAGTATGTCCTTTGATTCAGAACTGCCTCTCTTGGCACATATGCTAGTGAAATCAGAGCATAGCCAACAAGTACAAGTGTTAATATGGAGCAAAGCCCATACGGGTTGTGTAGCCACTGAAAAAAATCAGATCTCTGTATACATTGTCATGGAAAGAACCCAAGATAACTGCAGATTTTTTTTTTTTTTAAAGCTATTTATGTGGATTAGGGCTCCACTGACACTAAGATAAATAATGTATCTGGGGTTGTGTGAATAAAAGTTTAGAACAGCAGTTCCCTGTGTGGCCTGAGGGATGTTCTCTGGTGCATTTGTAAGTGAAAGGAGACCTCAACCAAATGTGAAAACAGAACATGCAGAATACAGTAGCTCTTTTTGGAAAAGACAATGAGGAATAGTGTTCTCATTATAACCTAAATCCTTTTATGCTGTCTAAAAGTTAAACTTTTAGGTCAAATTTCTAGATTTATAGTCTTTGTTGCTGTTTGTACTCAGGTGGTGTGTATGTATTAACTTACTTATGTTTTTTTTTTTTTTTTTTTTTTTTGAGACAGGGTCTTGCAGTGTAGTTTGGACTGTCCTTGGACTCAGTATGTAGCTCAGGAAGGCGACAAATTCAATAGTGATCTTGCCTCAGCCTCCCGAGTGCTGGAATTACAAGTATGCACCTACATACTTAGCTGAAATCTTATCTTTTTTGGGGGGCAAGTGGGGAGGATAAGGGAGATTCAAACCAGGGCTGTTCTACCAATAAGTTACATCTCCAGCCCTTTTTATTTGACCTTGAAATAGGGTCTGGCTGAGTTGTCCAGGATGGGCTCAAGCACTGGTTTCCTTGAAAGCTGGGATTATAGGTATACACCACCATACTTGGTTTATTTTCTTTGGGACAGGGTCTTGCTACATAGTTCAGGCTGTCCTTAAACTTACTATGTAGCCTAGGCTGATCTCAACTCTTGAGGTGATCCTGACTCAGCCTCCCAAGTGCTGGGATTATAAGTGTGTACTACCACATCCAGCTTGTTTGAAATTTATTCCAAGTTATTCTTTGGAATTCTAGCTGTAGGAATTCTGAGCACAGCAGGTGAGTTTATTCCTGCCAGGTACCAGAGGCATTCTCATCCCACAACAATCACTGAGTAGAAAATCTGGTTTATAACTTTGCAGCTCTCACCAAAAATGTGAACACAGGCCCAAATTTATCTAAGGACCAGCCAGAGAAAACTTGCAGGGATTTTTCTTTTACTTTTTACCTAGAGAAAGACTGCTCTTCTAGAAAGTTCACCCTTCCCTTGAGTATCTTTTTATTTGTAGGTTGTGTGTGTTCCTAATGGAATTCCTCCAAGCGTTGGCTCAAAGCTTTGAGGTACCCTTGGAGGAACTGAGAATGCCTCCAGGGCAGCCAGAGGCTTCCAGGATTCTGTTTCCATTTGGTTCCTAGCTTTTTTAATTCCTTCATGTTCTCTGTACTGGGGACTGAACCCAGAGCCTTTGTATACCTCCAGCTTTTACTTACACACACTCACTCACTCACTCACTCACTCACTCACTCACTCTTAACAGGGTTTTGCTGGTCCTAAACTTGTTACATAGCCCAGGCTGGCCCAAATTCATGGCAATCCTCCTGTCTCAGACTCCCAAGTGCTAGGACTATAGGCGTGTGCCACCATGCCCAGCCTTGTTTTTGAGACAAGGTCTTGCTAGTTTGCCCAGGGTGGGTTTGAATTTAAAGATCTCCCTACCTCAGCCTCTCAAGTGAGAATGCAAATATACACCCCACCCAGATTTTATTTTTCTTTCAAGCACAATTGACTCATTCAGCAACATGTTTTTCTTATCTGTCACTTTACCTTGGTGTAGTGCAGGAAGTATGGTGATGTCTCTAGCACACTGTAGTGGCCCAATCAAAGATTCTCTTACAATCTTTTACAGAATGCTTTAATTTTTCCTTTTCTTTCTTGTTCTGGGGATTGAAATCAAAGCCTTCACACTGAGCTACATACCCAGCCCTTTAACCTGTGATTCTCCTGCCTCAACCTCCCAGAGTGCTGGAATTAACAGGTGTACACTACCATGCTGGCCTAATTTTTCAAAATTAACCACATACAGGGGATGAGGGAATGGCCACTGATTAAGGAGAAGACCACAACCCTGGCCCCAGGCCCCAGGCCTTACCTTGTAACAAGTGACCTGCTCCAACGGCCGGGGTCCTCGGTTGCCTGCACTGCTGTTTTGACTCTGCATAACCCCGATGACCTGTGGGGCTCTCTGCTGATTGGGAGAAGAGTTCTGACTCGTTAACTGGATCAAGGAGGACGACCTTTGTAATGGCGGATTGTTACTTTGCTGGAAAGAGTCACACAACACGGTTTTACTGCGGAAAACACGTGCACGCAGACTACTGATGGGGACAGGAAAAAGAAGAGGGCGGGATTGTTCCCGCATAACCTGCATTCTGCTATGGCCAGCTCAGGAGAGTGGGCAGAAAAGAAATTTCTGGTGATGATGGCAGGAGCCACTGCCCGAAAAACACCATGCAAACACACAAAAAAAGAAAAATAAAAGTAGAAAACAAAAACCAAAGAGACAAGAGGAGGTCTCTGGGGCAGTGGGTTGAGGGCATGATCAGGCCTTACTTTTGGTTCTGAGGTTCTAGCTTCAGGTCAGGATGAACGCTTGGTTCAGCCAGATGTTTAGCAGCCTACATGGCGAGCAATAGTCACAGAAAAACAATTGGAGCCTGGCCTGCTGACCTGCAGTCTAGGGGCTGAGGGCCCTCCTCCAGTGAGTCATGGAAGAAAGAGGGTTGGGGCTTTCTGGGGCAGGGATTCCACAGCAAGGCCACTTCTGAACCAGCTGAGTGATTGGCTCTTGCCCAATATGGGACTGGGCTAGAAATGAACCCTGGACTGTCAGCTGTACCCATGCCTGGGAAGGTTGGCTTTCCTGAGGAAGAATGTGGCTTGCTTGGCACCTCTACCTCCTGTGGGTGGGGTCCATGAAGAGTAAGCACAGCCATGTGCCCTCTCAGCCTCCAGCAATGAAGAGGGCTGGGAGGGGCTTTGGCAACTGACTTATTAGAGCCCAGCCAGGTAAGAGGTGAGGCTTCAAGGTTAGCAGACCTGCTGAGGCCCTACCTAACCCAGGTGAACCTACCTCTGCCCATCTCTACTCCTGTACTCTGGCCCAGGGAGTCCTTGGTTCTGGGGATGGAAGAAGATCCCCAGTTGTCTATGGTATTTCCCTCTTCTAGTGCTTAGGATGAACCAACTGTACTGAATGAAGCACCATCTAGGAAACCAGAGCCAGATAGCCCTTCAGTCCTACTTTTGCCAGAAGAGTAGGTGCTAGACTGAGGACACTTAGCCTCAGTTCTGTTCCTTTATCTGCCCCTGCTTGGCAGTGTACCCTCAGGAAGTTCTGCCTTCTAGGAGTACCAGTCTCTGTGTTTGTAAGGGGAAGATATGACTGAGAAGCAAAAGCAGCAGATAGAAGCCCAGGCCATCCAACCCAGCTCCTGAGGCACAATAACACCTCCCAATATTCACTGTTACATCTACCTCCTGAACCCTACCTGTCATCCTGTTCTAGGCTTCGCTGTGCTGATGTGCTGTGCTTGAGGTAAAAAGGAAGGAGGCCAAGTGGGAATCTAGGATTGGCAGATGCCTCCATCTCTAGTGGGATGTACATAGTCCTTTGCTACCTGAGTTTTCTGCTGGAACTTGAGGGCACTTCCTGCCCCTCTCTTCTACCTCCTCCCTAACCTGCCTCTCACAAGATTCCTCACTGGTTTGGTAGCAGACCGCACACTGAGGTGTGCTCCCTTTGGGGCTGTGTGGGCGAGGGGCCAGGGCACGGTACCTTTGTCGGAGGCTGCGTCTGCTGCGGCAGTGGGGGCTGTTCAGTGGTTCCCATAGGCAGTTCAAATCGGGGACTGGTCACCAACAGCCAGAGAGGAAGTGGGCAAGGGAAGAAGAGGGCATGAGAGGATAGGCCAGGTGATACCTGGAGAACCATAACCAGCCCCTGTGCAAGCATAAATGACCCAAAACACATGGGCACAGGATGGGACTGGCATTCCATATGCTTCTGGGAGACCCTCGGCAAGTGCTGCTCTGAGAAAAGATGGCACAGGTGTGCTGTGTGTTTCTAGAACAAGCTTTCAGGTTCTCAGATGGCCTGTGACCCATAAAGATTAAATGCTGGTCTAAACAGATCTGTGTTTGGGCTCAGTAAGCAGCAGCAGCCATTAGCAGCATTCCTCCCCCACTTCCCAACCCTGTCCTACGTAGGTGGTACTGATGCCACCCAATGAAAAGCCCTGCTCCCAGGTAGGACACAGCAGCAGGAGGGCTGGGGCCAGGAGTTGTAGGCAGGGTACTCACTGCATGAATTTACACGAGGGGCCCTCTGGGCAGAATCCTACGAGGTAATTCACACAGATGACTCTCCGCGTGTGCCGGTGCCTACACAGTGGACCTGTAGAGCCCAGTATTTGGGTCACTCAGATGTCCTCCCTTTAGGGGAATACTTTAGTGTCCCCACAGAGGATGGCTTCCCAGGCTGGTTTTGCCTCAAACTGAGAGGAAACTAGAAGTAGGGATTCAGCCTGTCCACATTGGTCTCCTTACGCATAATGCAGGTGAGCCAAGCTGGTTGGCACATACCTGTAATCTCAGCTACTGGGGAGGCCAAGGCAGGTGGATTAAGATAGTCTGAGGCCAGCCTGGGCACCTGAGTGAGGTTCTGTTCAAAAAAGGATGGGGATATACCTTGGTGGTAAACATTTGATGGGCAAGTGTGACCCCTAAATTCAGTCCCTGATACCAGGAGAAAAGAAAGAGGAGATGAGCACCCCACAAGGCCTGCTTGGGAGGGATACAAAAATGCTCAGGTTTTGCTGGGACAGGAAGAGTGATGTCTCAGGAGGACCAGCTGGCAGTCTTGAGGGTTATGTGGACAGAGGGAGATTGGCCCCTCCCCAGAAGCCTAACCCATCCTGTACCTACCATGCTTGCAGAAGCCACGGTCATACCAAGGACAATCCTTGATCTTGGACTCCGGGTCAATGTGTAGGAAGGGGCACTCCTTGTTGCTGCATTCCCCTGCAGGAAACCCAGACATGTGGCCTCCTAGAATAGAGCTTTCCCAAGCCAAAAAGAGGCCAGATTCCTGATGTCCAGACTTGGCCTTGCAAGCCCTGAGCCCACGGCAGGATGTTAGTAGGGCTATGCAGTCTCACATACACCATTGCTTCCGGAAGGGGCAGTACATCAGCAAAGCCTGGGCCAAGGCAAACTCATCAGAATCTACTGTTTTACCTTTACCTAGGCAGACGGGATATCATGGGCTTGGGGCTCCACTAAGTAAATATGCCCTTGAGACTAGGATGTGACTTTTCTCCTCTCATTGACTCTGAGCTAGGACAGGGGAAGATTTGAGACTTCTGACTTTTAGGATAAGTACTGGGAGCTAAAGGCAGGGTCCAAGATGTACTATGGGGTAAGTTTTGGTGATAGCAACAGGTAGACGGGGATGGTTCAGATGCAAGCAGCCCAGGTGGTCAGCAGCTTTTGGACACCCCAGTGTGACTACCTGCCACATGCAGGCTGACCCTCTGTAGCCTATTATACTCTGTTCACTATCCAGAAAAAACACTCCAGCCTATGCCCTCTTGCCTATACCCCTCTCACTGGCTCAGCGCCTCCTATTGCAGCCATACCAGCCCCATTACTGAGAAGAATGCTCAGTCAGGACCACACCCTTCTTGGCCCCAACCTGGAATCCCCTCAAGAGGCTCTTCTTGGTCACCCTGCCTGAGGAGATCTAGCATGGGTCTCATCACTGTTTATTTCCTTCATGGCAGTTTTCTTAAGTCACTGGCTTATCAGCTGCCCCTGTCCCTAGGTCATTATAGTAAGGACAAGTCTGTCCTCTTCATCACCATCCCTCCAGAATGGGACACTCAATACACAGCTGTGGTGCATGATAGGTGCTGCAGGTGGTACATCTGCATGAAGGCAGTCTCTTCAGGGAACAGGTAGACCAGGACATCAGAGACATGGGGCTGCTAGCCCTAGGACTGTCAGCAGGAAAGACAGAAACCTAAGGGATGGCTCTGGCTCTAAATGGGCCTGCGTCATTCCAGTGTTGCAATGGGTAAAAGCAGAGAGGCAGCTAAGGATGTGGCAGACAGGGTGACCTCAAGAGGAAATCCTGAGTCCTGCTGTCTGTTTTGACTCCTCAGCTTATGATGCCTCATCAAAACAAGCCACAGCTATCATTAAGAACCCAGCAGACAAGCGTGTTGGGACACTGAAATAATTAGCATCTCCTCCCTCAACAGCATTTTGAGCATGACACATGCCCAGCATGCCTAAGCTCACACAAAACTTGCAACAGATTTTGAACTCCTGTGTGGCCCCTGGACAATCGGGCTAACAACTCTGGGGCCAGAGTCAGTGCTTGAACTGACCAAGAACTTCTTCCTAAGGACACCTCTAAGAACAGATCAGAACAAAGACCCTGGCCACAAAGCTCTGTGCCCACACCACTGCCTTTACCTTGTCCCCTGCTTCTCCATGCAGGCTACACGTTCTCTAAGCACAGCTAAAGCAATCTTTTGAGATAAGAAACAGGGCTCACTACCACCAGAAGACAGCCCTTCTGTACCTGCTATTCTGAGAGCTGTTAGAATGGCCAGATTATTATACCACTATTAATAAACTATCTAGAGAGTGGCTGGGGAGATGGCTCAATAGAATAAGCGCTTACCTGGCAAGTGCAAGGGCCTGAGTTCAATCCCCAGTTCCGCAAAAAACAAACAAAAAAACACCTATTTAGAGAAGGAGCCAATTTAGGCCAAAGTGGGGTGATAAGTGTCCATGCTGGAAAGAGATGTGGATTTCAGGGATGGAGCTGCTGTGGGCAGTAGCCAGGTCTCCACCCACTGCACTGTCTGCTTGTTTACCAGGATTCCTCTTATTCTCACTGTCCCCAAGTGCTCCAAACCCTACAGCATTCCAAACACTTGAGGGAATCTCAAGAGAATCATCATGACAGCCCTTCCCTGAAGAGCCATTTCTGGTGGGCATGCCTAAGCAGAGGTATAGAACATTTTTCCCTCACTACAGACTTAGGACTGCCTAATTTTCTCATCAGAAGCAGGAAAGATGGGAGACGGCAGAGATGCAGTGGGGCCTTGGTAGACACACTGGGTCAGGTTTGACAACCTGATAGAGCCTCCCAGGATTCTGTGTGCCTTACCAAATTTGGAGTAGAAGTAGCACTCGGGCATCTTGGTCATGTCATACTCGTGCAAAAACTCACACTGGTCCCCTTTCTTGCACAGCCCCCGAAGCCAGTGTTTGCATACAACCGTCTTCTCACCGCTGATGTGGCGGAATGGACACATGCCTCCTGCCAAGGAAAAGGGGCCAGGATCTGAGGAGAAATGTGTGCTCAGGGAGCCAAGGCACCTTTACTTCATACTTTCCTAAAAGCAGTATGTTCTGGGGTGGTGAAGGTGCCCCTGAAGAAGGCAGCCTGCTTTGGGGAAGTATACTGGCAAACATTTTAAACTTTTGGTAGCTGTGTTTTAGCTTACAGTGGTTTGGGCAAATATAAATCAAATATTAGATCAGGATTTTATATATACTGTAAGGTAGAGGTGTAACAACACCACAGGCACAAGGGTCAGGGGTTTGATCCCCAGGCCTGCTGTGCCGGCCCCACCCCTAGGGTGTGCTGAGATGGCAATTGAGACTGGATGTGGTGGCATGCGCCTGTAATTCCAGCTCTTGGGAGGCTGTAAACAGGTGTATCACTACGAGCTGGATCTAGTAGCGAGACCCTGAACACCCTTGTAGACCCTTCCCTAAAATACAAAAAAAATAAAAATAACAAGACTACAGTGGAATGCTGGTGGGTTCATTTTGCAGGGTATTAAAATTACTGTGCCTGAATATAGGTCTTTCTGATTCCAGTCTACAACAGCTCACTTTTCTGGCTTCTTAGGAAATAACCTACAGAAACCTGTGTGTAGGGTCCTATTTACCCTTACTAGACCCCCACAGAGGCTATATCTGTTCACTCCTAAGTATTGCTAGGCATGACCTTACATGCCATGTATAAGTCTGGCTCTCTTACAGGCAAATTTACTCACAAAACTAAATCTTAATCAGAAACTTAAACGGGGAATGTAGATCTAGGCCAAGGGGATAGTTTATTTTATTTATTTTTTTAAAATTCCTTTATTTATTACAGTGTCTCGCTACACATCACGGATTCTTTTTTCGCGGGGGTGGGGGGTGAGCTCAGCCGGCCCTGCGCGGAGGGCGTGGCATGGCATGTGGTGCTGGGGCTCGAACCGCGGTCCCTGAGAGGCGTTCTAGACCGCTGAGCTATCTTGCCAGCCCAAGGGGATAGTTTAAATAAATGATTTGAGTGAGTTTTTGCTATGGAAGCAGTCCAAGTGTATCAGTCAGCTTCATCTTACCCTGCCTGGTCAAGGGATGCTTCCCTCACTGCTCCTGTTCTCATTTGCAACGTAATTTGCTCAGTTATTCTGCCTGCTGGCCAACCACCCTTGCTTAAGACAACCATCCTTAACATAGAACACTGCAACTATTCACCAGCACAATAACCACCAGCCCCATGTGCCTGTTCAAATTTAAATTTAACACGTGAAAAATGTAGTTTCTGTCACATGTGATAATTCAAGAACTCAATAGTCACATATGGCTAGTGGTGGCTGCATTAGCCAGCAGAGGTATAGAACATTTTCCCTTCACTACAGAAAGTTCTGGTTGGAGTTGGTATATTTTCCTAGTTACAGCCTTATTCTAACTGGTCCTTCACTGTGGTCCTGCTAAAGCCACCAATTACAAGTCCATAATTCCCAGAAGATGGCGCTTCCTGATCTGGGTGGAAACGGTCCTGCTACAGAAAGAGACTGCTCCCCTTTAATATCCATTGCTTTTCTTCAGCCCTGAAGATGATCTTTATGGAATTTTGAGGCTATGTGGTTACTTTTCACAGGAGACAGAGCCTGCCTAGGGTACAGGCTTTTCCTGATGGTCCTCTTTATCCTTTAAAGTTTGCCAAACCTCACTCTTTCTTTTATCTATTTATTTATTTATTATTATTATTATCATTATTTTTGTCTTGTTGAGACAGGGTCTCATGACAGAGTTCAGGCTGGCCTTAAGCTCACTTTGTAACTCAGGTTGGTCTCAAACTCACAACAATCCTCCTGCCTCAGCCTCCGAGTGCTGGGATTACAGGCATGCGCCACCACGCCTGGCCTCACTCTTTCTTTTAGCACCCCTCTTTCTCAATTTTTCTGTGTATAGGCAGAACTGTAAGGAAGTTCGTGAAAGCCTCAGTGCCTGGACCTTTGTACATGTCAGATGGAGAAGTGAGCTAAGAGAACAGCCTCTGGGTCACGCTCAGCCTGTGGGTTAAGTTCTGGCTATAACATGCATCAGGCTCCCAGCCTAACCCAAACCACAGCTCAACTGTGCACAGCCAGCGTGCAGGAGGCAACACAGGCCAGACATTGGCCGCCTAAATTTCTGCTGGAGTGTGGGGGATAGGTGGTCAGGGGGTACCTTAGGAGGCATGTCAAAAATCCAAATGTCTTCTTACCTTTGCCACAGGCAGCTTTCAAAAAGAATTCACAGACAGCAGCCCCCGACTCTGTAGAAGTGAGAGAACAGGAATAGCATCAACCAAAGCTAGGTGCTGCTGCTAGCAACAGTCCTGGAATGTGAGGGGATGCTTCTGGCCTTTGAGCCAGGGTATAGGAAACACTGGCAGAGATGCAAAGTCCAACTATGCCAGGCCAAAAGCTGCTTATTTCAGTCACTCCCTACAGAACAAGTCATGTACACTAAGACAGAACATTACTTAGTACTTTCTGAGAGGTTCCTGGAAGGGAAGAGCTGTTGAAGAGAATTGATAGGGAAGGCAGGATGAAGCCCAGTATCACAGAAATGAGTTAATTATCCTCAACTCAGACCTCACAGAAGGCCCAAGTCACAGATATCTTGACATGAAATAGAGACAGGAATGATTTTACAGGAAATATACAGAAACTAATGGGCCTTCTCAAGGGGGCAGGTTCCAGAAGAGGCACGTGACTCTGAGGCGCCAGTTCAGAAGAATGAATGTGAACATAGAGAAGCAAGCCTGTTCTTATTTTTTGGGAGGTCTTGCTATGTAGTCAAGGCTGGCCTTGAATTCATGATCTTCCTGCCTAGAGTGCTACTATGTCCAGCTAATCCCATTTTTTTTTTTTTTTTTTTTTTGTCTTTTTGAGACAGGGTCTCACTATGCAGTTCAGGCTGGCCTTAAGCTCATTTTGTAGCTCAAGCTGGTCTCGAACTCACAACAATCCTCCTGCCTCAGCCTTCTGAGTGCTGGGATTACAAGCATGCGCCACCATGCCGTCTTTTACTAATCCCATTCTTAATATGCAACATCTGCGTAAAAATAAAGGCGCAGGGTCATTCATTCAGGCACAGAGAATTCTGGTGAAGGGAGCAAGGTCACAAAGGCAGAGTATAGTGAAAGTGAATGGGCTCTGAGGCCCAGCTGTTTTGACAAGCCCAGGAAAAACAGGCCATGTTCCTAGAATAAATTGCCCTTGTCTTCATTAACAGTTTTCCCTATCCATAAGCTTTTCAGAAAAACTGCTGGGCATGATGATACTCGCCTGTAACCCCAGCACTCAGGAGGCTGAGACAGGAGAATCACTGTGAGTTTGAGCTAGCGTGGGCTGCAAAGTGAGTTCAAGGATAGACTCATCTGCAAGTGAATCACTGTGAGTTTGAGTTAGCATGGGTTGTAAGGTGAGTTCAAGGATAGCCTCATCTGCAAGTGAAACCTTTCTCAAAAACAAATACAAAGAGAAAAATTGCTGAAAACTTATGATGGCATCCCTTGAAACCCACACAATATGCTTCGCCTTGCTAATACGCAAGAGATTCTGTGGCTTCTTTAAAGCAGGTAGAATTTGCTGGGACAGAGTTAACTGCAGAACTTATGGAATTACTGGGGTGTTGTTCTGGGCTTCAAAGTCTGACATTTAAAAATGTATCTTTCCACATAAGCCGGTAGAGATGCTGTCATGCCTCAGGAAGAGCAGTGCCTTCTGAGAGCCGCTGTAGTTCTATGAGATTCTGTAGGCTAAAGGTGACCTGATAGAGCCCAGCAGCTAGTGGCACACAGGATGGAGGGGTTGGGGAGGTGTAATTATAAGGAATGAAGTTGCAGGTTGGAGAAATGAGAGCCTTATCTTTGACTTTTTCAACATAAAACTAGGAAGGTCTGTCCAGAAAGGTTTCTCTTCCCTTCCCTCTGCCCTGCTCCTCTCACCCTGTATAGTAAATGTGCCTTAGTTCTGTCTGTTGTTCCTTTTCCCTTTTTAAAACAAAGATTCAGAAATATATCAAATATATGCCTGTGAAATACAGCTAGCTATAGATACAACTTTAGGCCGGTTGTGGTGGTATATGCCTGTAATTCAGTATTGAGGAAGCTGAGGATCCCTATAAATTCCAAGCCAGTCTGTGCTACTTAGTGAGTTCAAAGCCATCCTGTGCTACATACATGGAGACACCATCTCAAAAAAACAAAACAAACAAACAAACAAAAAAAAAAAACAAGGGGGTAGGGCTGGGAGACAAGAAAAACAAAGTTTCATTTAAAACAGGTGTTATAGCACACACCCTTGGGAAGGCTGAAACAGTAAGATTAAAAATTTGAGCCCAGCCTAGGCAATTTAATAACTTAATGAGATCCTGTTTCAAAATTTAAAAAAATAAAAAAGGGTTGAGGGTATAGTTAAGTGTGAAGACATTGGCTTCAATGTCAAATACTGAAAAAAATCATTCCTGGTCTTTTGTTCTTTTTATTTTTTATTTTATTTTATTTTATTTTGTCTTTTTTTGAGACAGGTCTCATTGTGCAGTTCAGGCTGGCCTTGAGCTCACCTTGTAGCTCAGGCTGGTCTCGAACTCACAACAATCCTCCTGCTTCAGCCTCCCGAGTGCTGGGATTACAGGCGTGCGCCACCACGCCCGGCTCTTTTGTTCTTTTTTATAGATTAAGGTTGCTTCATCCTTAAAGTTATAAATGCAGTCGAGACTGGGTCCCAGGTAGATGGGATACGAACATATCTTACTTATCATCAAGAAATCAAATAACAACAAATACTCTCAAGGGTGAGTGTGTGTGTGTGTGGGAGAAACCCTACATTGGTGGCAATGTAAACTAATACAACCATGGAAATAGTATGGAGATTCCTCAGAAAAATAAAACTAGAAATTGCACTGGACTCAGTTATTTCTGTTCTATGTGTCTTCCTGAAAGAGCTAAAGATGTCTTATAGTGAAACATGCATACCCATGTTCATAGCAGCAAATTCATAATAGTTAAATCTTGGAAGCCTATTTATTCACCAACCAATATTTACATACAATGGAGCACTACTCTGCCATAAAGGTCAGACTTAGACATTTGTAGGAAAATGGATGCACCTTGAGACCAAAATGTTAAGTGAAATAAATCAGACACATAACCTTAAACATCACATGGTTTCTGTCATGAGAAACCCAAAATACCATATAAACAAAGAGCAAAATAAAAGATAGTAGGAAGTAGGGAGAAAGATCTTTTTCTTATTATTTTGTTTTGGTACCAAGAATTGAACTTAAGACCTTGCGCTTGTCAGGTGGGTGCTGTGCCACTGAGCTATCTCCCAGGCCCAAAATATCTTTTTCAAGTGAGAAGGGGATGGAGGACAAGAAAGGGGAGAGGAAGAAAAAAGAATTGTAATGTGTTATATGCATATACCAACTCCCCACAACTAATATACTGTATTTCCCTGAAAATAAGACCCAACTAGAAAATAAGCCACCCACCAAACATTTTTTAAGATGCTTATACTATTAACAGCCCCCACCAAAGCTCCAGTTAAGATCATTAGCCAGGCCAGGCATGGCGGTGCATGCCTGTAATCCTTGCACTTGGGAGGCTGAGACAAGAGGATCATTACAAGTTGGAGGCCAGTTCAGGCTACATAATGCAGTGAAGGTGAAAAAAATCAGCCACCAGATGGATCCATTTAGTCTATCTATTGCAAAGCACGAGGGACATAATAAAATGTAAAATAGTATTAATGTATAATAGACATGAATACTTAAAAATACTAATATAAATTAGAATTAAGTCTTTGTAAATATCCAAGCAGATGCCTTTGGATAAGAGGCAAATGCCTATCTAAATGGCTGAACTCCAGACAATGCTGAATGACCAACTGGAGTAAACACCACACACAAATAATTGTGTGTACTTGAAAACAGGCATGATTTTGTCTAATATGAGTCTTCATAATTTAATGCTTCCTGCATTGTTAACAGGCATACTTTGTGAACTTAAGTGAAAAAAAAAAATTCTGAATTTTGGTGCTTGTAATGTTTCACCGCTTTGGTGTGGCAGTCATTTTTGTTGCCACTCCTGTCTCAAGTCTTCAATTAACACTTGATTTAATGGAAACTTTTTGAAGCCCAGCTTGCAAGAGGTCATTACTTAGGTGAAGAATTCATAGGATAAACATCACTGACAGCTGTGTTGTCAGAGGAGTATAAGCAGGCTACACAGAGAAGAAGTATTCTTTTAGGGAGAGCTTTATTGTTGAACAGAGGAGATCGGAGCCAATGGTTCTAAAGAATTGGTGTTGTAAGAAATTCAGGCCAGAATTTGTGGTTTAGAGAGTTACAACAATGTTCCAGAAGATGACATGACTGTATTGAATGTAGATTTTTTAAAAAATACGTAAGTGTAAATTGTGAATAAACAGATTGCCATCCTGAAAATAAGCCCTATCGTGTCTTTTGGAGCAAAAATGAATAAGCCCTGGTTTTATTTTTGGGAAGGTATGGTAATTACAGCATACTACTAATAAATGTACTAATAAAAAATAAAAACTAAGAAAAAGATGTTTTAAGGCCGGAACTTTTTGCAAATAGGAAGGGGACCAAGAGATGGAGAAAGGAGATCGAAACATAAAAAGAATTAAGATGTTATATACATGTACGAACTCTTTAAAATAAATGTAATTGGCTGATGAGACAGCTCAGTGGACTAAATGCCTGCTTAGGCAAGCTCAGCAACTGGGGTTTGATCCCCGGCACCACATGCTCCTCTGGCCCTGCCACTGAGACTGGGTGTGGTGGCTCACACCTGTAATCCCAGTGCTAGGGAGACTGAAAACAAGAGGATAACTACAAGTCCAAGCTGTGCAGTGAGACTCTGTACCAAATACATAAGAAAAGAAAAAAAGATAAATCTAATTATACACTACAGACATGTACAAATAAAAATTAAAAAGAAAACAATAGGCCAGAATTTATAGTTCTTCTCAAACTGTGATGGGAATGAGGGCCAGGGTCCAGTGAGGAAGGATCACAACCTTGCTGGGAGTTAACACTGAACACCTCATAAAACTGAGGGCTGAGTACATCAACCAAACCTCAAGTCCTGGTCTAGGCTTGTACTAGGATTGTACATAACTCTTCCTAGGAACAAGTGTGGATGGCTCATCACTGCAAACGCCCCACCCCCAGATGTGTTGACTGGTGGTACCAGGTGGGAGAAAGATCTGAGGGAAAGAGCTACCTGGTACAGGTTTTTCTGTGACAGAGGCCCCAAGAGAGGAAACATCTCGAGTGGATGTGTATGTGCAGGCACTAACAGATCAAAGGGGTAGAGAGGCAGGTAAGAGCATGTGTTGATTTGAACATCTGCTTACAAGAGGTGTCTATATAAAACTAGTTGGTTTGATGTATGTGCATTGGGTATAAGTAAACACTGTCTTGTACAGAAGTATCAACGCTAGAGGACAGAGTTTTGGTGTGTGTTAGAAGGTAAATGCAGAGAGTTGTGAGGCTGATAGGGATAGGAGTGAAAGCACCAGCTACCATACTCTGGCAGTTATGGGAGACAGCATGGAATGCTGGAGAGGTCCTCAGACTGTCAGGTACTGAGTGGTCCTCAGCAAGTCTGTCTGCACCTGGCCTCAGGGTTCTCATCAAAATTCAGTAACCTCCAACAGCTTCCTGAGCTAAATTAGGCTTCAAGGATTTTTAGAAAGAAGTGAAGGAAACTGCTGGTTTCTCCCCAGCTCGGGCTGGCCTCAAATTCGTAATTCTCCCGTCTCTTCTTCCTAAATGCTGGGATTACAGCCATGTGTCACCATGATTTTGCTGGTGGTTTCTCTTAAAAGTGCAAGATGTCCCACCTGAGTTGGAAAGCAACTAAGCTACCATGTTAAGAGAGTGAAGGGAGCTAAGATGAAGGGTCCGCAAAGGGCCATCCTGGATGAGATAAAGGGGTTTAGGAAAAACGAGTCCTGGAGCAGGCCCAAAGTAGGAATGAGCTCCCAAGAGTTTGAATACTGCGAAAAGAATGGAGTTTGAAAGTGCAGCTGGTGTGGTGCAGGAGACGCGGTCCTTCCCTCAAGTGTTCTCCAACAGACTAATTCTGATGTAAGAAGGCGCTCCAAGTTTGGAGCGGAGGATTGCATAGGTCGGACTTTCCTCTAGTTTGGGAAGGGCGGAGGTTCCATCACCGGCCTTCACTCTAGAACCAGAGCAACAACTTTTAAGTTCCTGCCCTACTAGAGATGACCATAGAAAAGTCCCAGACTCGAGTCAAAGACTCGAGAATGAGGACTCCGGGTCCGAAGAAGAGGAAAATGGATCCTAGGACCAGCGAGAGAAATGGATCCTAGGACCAGCGAGAGGGTCTTGGGTCCGACAGGAAAGGTCCCGAGTCTCAGAGAAAGCGCTCTAGAGTGCAGAAGAGAGAGAGAGAGAGAGAGAGAGAGAGAGAGAGAGAGAGAGAGAGAGAGAGAGAGAGAGAGAGAGAAAAGAGGTCCCAGGATCTGGCAAAGAGTCTTAGGTCCCGGGTCCAAGCCTATCTCACCCGCCCGCCCGGGCCCCGCGCTCACTGTCCATGCCGGGGAAGGGAAGCGGCTGCGCCCCAAGCTGCTGCTCCACGGCAATCTCCAAGTCGAACTTGATGTGGTCCACGCTGGCGATGATTTCCTGCATGGCGGCGGCGGCAGCCCCCGGCCCGGCTCCCCTAGAGTGTCTTGCCGCCCTCACTCCCCTTTCTACCTCCCGCTCGATCCTCCCCCGCCTAGCCCGCCGCCGCCGCCGCTGCCGCCGCCGCCACCACCACCACCGCCGCCCGAGGGATGCCGGGAGCGCTCGGAGCCCGCGCCGGCTCTTTTGCCTGTTCAGACCCAGTTAATCGAACGCCAGGCCCGGGTAGCCGCCAGCCAAATTCCCGCTTCTCCTCGCGAGCAACCTCAGTTCCAGGCTCGGCGAGTTCGCTACGCAGACTACGCCTGCGCGAGGCCGGGTCGAAGCGAGCGACCGAACACATTTGGGGCTAGGTGGGTACTGGATCAGCAGTCGCGCTCTTTGCGCAGCATGTTTCTGGTGAGTTCCTGCTTAAAAGCGATTCTTATAGGAATGCGGGGACGCGGGCGGAGGGGCTCCCAGGTCCAAGGGGAAGGGTCCTACGCCCCAGAGAGGCTCGTGGGTCCCAATGAGAGAAACGACCCCTGGACCAGGGACAGAACCAATCTCACCAGCTCGCACTCACTGGCTCCAAGCTCCACGCCGGGGAACGATAGCGGGGCAGTGAGTATTGGAACTTGGGCGGGGGAGGTGGGCTGAAGAAACCCAGCCTCCAAAGGTCAGCATGGGGGCAAGGTGCCTCCTCAGGCTCTGGGAGCATATACCGTTTGTTGGGTCCCTCAAAAGAAGATGGCCATGGAATGTTTCTAATTCAGGGACTTTATTTTTAAATGTTTATTGTTGCAGCACTGGGGATTGAACCCAGGGCCTTCATCGAGCTACATCCCTACCCCTTTTAAAAATGTTGAGACAGTATCTCCCTGAGACGCAAATTGCCCAGGTTGGACTCCAACTTGCACTTCTTCTTTCCCTGTTCCGCCGTTAGGAATTACAGCTGCACGTGCACCACCACGCCCACCCTTTTAAGTGCTAGGGGTTAGACCTGAGAGAATTAATGAATTTCGTAGGCAGAAAATTCCACTTTTACTTTTTCATCTGAAATTTAGCATTTCCTTTTCTCACGGGCTGAGCAGTATTAGCAGTGTCTGAAATTTCAAACGATGATGAGTGTAAGTGATATTTGGAGCCAGGATTTTGTTTTGTATTTTTGAGACAGGGTGTGATTCAGGGTGACCTTGAACTTGCCACAATCCTTCCTGAGCCTCCTGAGTGCTGGGATTATAGGTGTGTGCCACCACACCCTGCAGAGACTGGATTCTGCAGCAACTCTGCTTCAAAATTATGATAGTTTCTTGCTACTTAATGCATTAAAAAGAAGCACATATAGTAGAATAGGGCGCATATAAATTAGTATTGTGTTGCTGTAGAACTGCTAAAGTACCCTAACAGTCCCTTCCCTGGGCCTCAATTTATTATCACCTCTGAGGTCTTTCCAATGGTGACCTTCTAATATAAGCAGACTATTCTATTTTCATATGGTTAGCTCATTAGTCTGGTATTTTTTTTTTTTTAATTAAAGGGCTTTAGAATTCAGGTTGGACTGTTCAGGCTGGCCTTGCCCAGTTGAAATGTCTATATGCTATCTATGTTTGTGTGGGGGGGGAGGGGTGGTTACTGGCAATGAACCAAGGGCTTGTGCACTAAACTACGTCACTGGCTCTTTTTTAATTAAAAAATTTTTTTTTGGTCCAACAAAAATATAATGCAAGCATATGTGTAATTTTAAATTTTCAGTTACATTATGTTAAAAATGAACTGAAATTAATGTTATTTTGTTTAGTCAAGTATATCTTAAGTATTAGGATTGTATTTTTTATTGTGTTTCAAAGTCCTTGAAATCCAATGTATTTACACTTACAGCAATCTTTGTTTAGATTAGCCACGTTATAGGCAAGGGAGATGGCTCAATGGAATAAGCACTTGAGGTACTGAGTTCAATCCCCAGTACCGCAAAAAAAAAAAAAAAAAAGACATTTTTAGATTGGCCAGCCACATTTCAGGTGCTCACTAATTGTAGGTGGCTGTGGCTTCTGTCTTTATTTTTTTGGAGACAGAGCCTTGCTATGCAGCCCAGGCTGGCCTCAATCTCACAGCAGTCCTCTTGCCTCAGCCTCCTGAGTGTTGGGATTAGAGGCATGCGTCACCATGCCCAGCCTAAATGGCTGCTGTTTTGGTACAGTTCTTGCCCATTTGACCATATTTTGCAGAAGAGAGATGCTTGAGTTTTCATTTGCAGAGGCCAAAATGTCAACATTTTTCCCCCCAGTAACAAATGATAATAGCTATACCTTTTGAACACTTCTTAAAATTCCAGGCATGTGCTAAAAGCATCTCAATTTATGTCAGTCATAGTGACCCATGCCTGTAATCCTAGAAGTCTGGGAGGCTGAGCCAGATGCATCACAAATTGAATACAAGCCTGGCCAATTTATCAGCTTAAACCCTGTGTTAAAAAATGAAAAAGGGGGAAAAAAATGAAAAGGGGCGGATGATGTAGTTCAGTGGAAAGGCTGTAGGTTCAGTGCTCAATCCTGAAAAAATAAAAACATTTCATTTTAATCTTTTAGTTGAAACAGTCAAGGCGAAGAAAGGCTTAAGTAACAGGTCTCAACACAGAGGTCTGGCCAGAAACTCAGCTCTGACTTAAGTGTGTGTGCTCAAGGATGATGATTTTATGGTATTTGTAGCTTATATGTCTAACAGCTGTTTATGCTGTCTTTGTTGTGCTGTGTGCTATATATTGCTGCAGTGCTGTGTGTTACTGTTAACTTCAGTAAAGAGATATCTTGTTTATTTTTTTGTTTCTGGGACACAATATATAACAAAAATATAAGTCAAAGGAAGAAAACATTTTAGCTCAAAGTTTGTAGAGGTTTATGTCTGAAGTTACCTGGCTTCAATACAAGTCAGCATGACAGAGGAAAAATAGTCTGTGGCAGGGCAGGCAGAAGGCTGGAAGCTGCCAAGCAGTGAGCCTGCATTTCCCTTTTATCCCATCCTGTCTATGAGCCTATTGGTGGATGCAACCCTCATGCTGAGTGGGCCCTTTCATTATCCACATCCAGAATTATGCTAAACCAGCCAATGGATTTGTTTATCACACATCCATAATCTATATTTACATCTGCATGTAGAGATTCATTGGTCTCAGTCAGATCAAGTCTATCCAGTGAGAAACGACAGGCAGAAATGAGAAAAGATAGACAAGAAGACAAAAGCTGGGCTAAGTGGTGGCTGGTCTTGCCTGCTAGGCCAAAGGAACCCACCAGCACAACTAAACCTACTTTTATTTATACTTTTACAAAGTTAGTAACAAGTGACACAAGGTTAACCTAGCGACTAATAACTGGCCTTAACCAGATAGAATGTTTATCTCAGGACTGAGGTAGCTTGTTTGCTTTAGGTACTGAGGCCTAGTCCCACCTACACACATTTGACCAATTTTCTATGGACTGTGGCCCCCAACCACTGCAGATCCAGCCACCTCTCAAAAGCCCCACCTTTGAGCACATGAGACTGTGTGTGTAGGGGGTGGCTAGGTGTATTTTGTTTTTATTTTTTGTTTTTTTCCTATGATACTGGAGATTGGTTTGTTTTGTTTGTGAGACAGGGTCTCATAAAGTTGCCCAGTCTGGTTTTGAACTTGTGAGCCTCCTGTTTCAGTCTTCCAGGGTGCTGGGATTGTAGGTGTGCAACATCACAGCTGGCTCATACAGAGTTGTTTGGAAAGCTAGTATGTTAGCTTCAGGACCCATGCTTACAACTACCTTTCTGTTTTCTTTCTGTCTGTTGTAACTATGAACCTAAGTTGACTTCCTTGTTTTTCCTGACTTGCTTCAGATGATGGTGGAATAGGAAAGCCAGAGATGGAGCTTGTGAGACTTGCCCGTCTGTTCTCCAGCCCCTGTCCCATGAGACTGTCCATCCTCCAACATCTCAACCCTCTTGGAACCCGATGGGCAGGAGGCAGGAAGCAGCTTACCATGTGGTGGACATGGCCAGTGTCAGCCTTCAGTAGT
The DNA here is from genome assembly GCA_004027165.1 of Ctenomys sociabilis. NCBI lineage: Eukaryota > Metazoa > Chordata > Mammalia > Rodentia > Ctenomyidae > Ctenomys > Ctenomys sociabilis. The sequence goes on from PVKA01019841.1 coordinate 31,706, forward strand.
TTTTCCTGTAACCAGCCACTAGGCCATGGGAACCCGAAGAATATGAGCAGCCTGCCCTCTGACCCGAGCCAGCATAGCCCCGTGACCCCTCGGGACGAAGAGGAGGAAGAGGAGGAGGAGAAGGAGGAAAGCTTTGGAACCCTCTCCAATAAGTATTCCTCCCGGAGATTATTCCACAAATCAACAGCCCGATTGTATAACCTTCAGCTCAGGGAACAGAGTGCTGAGGAAAATGAGGAAGAGGAGCTGGAGCCAAAATCCTGGCGAGGCCGGAAGAACACCCCGTACTGGTATTTCTTTCAGTGTAAACGCCTGATCAAGGAAGGAAAGGTGAGGAATCCTGGGATTTTTCTTCCTGCTGGAGCAGTTACTTTGTGTATGTGGAAAGCGACCCATCCTTCCCAGGTGCTAAATATTGGTATGCTCAGCACTCAGCCCATGAGCCTTAACCTTGGTGAGCTGTCTTCTTAATGGCACTGAGGATTCCCTGGCTGCTGCAGTTATGCTCGTATCTCTTGCCCTGGCCTTTCTGTGGACCCTTGATCTGTATATCCCCTGTACTTAGCCACATAGTTAACTGTGCAAATTCAAGCCTGAAATTTTTGTTCCTGACCTTGTTTATCTCACACTTTCTTTTTCCTCTAGTACTACAGTTTGAATTTATGACCTTTACACGGAGTGGTCCTTCCAGCCCTTTTTTATATATTTTTTAAAGCTTTTAATTATTTGGGGTTTGGTGAGACCCTGTCTCACAAAATATAGTTCAGGCTGGCTTCATTCTCATAGTAATCCTCCTTCCTCAGCCTCCCAAATGCTGTGATTACAGCCATGCGCCACCATGCCCAGCCTTATATTTTTAGAGAGTTGCACAGGATGGCCTCCAATTTGTAATCTTTCTGTGTCACCCACACTGAGTTTCAGGATCACGTGTGTGCATCTGCCTTTCTACCTTTTCCATGCTTTCTGTATGTCACTAAATGGCAGAACCTCCACTTCACCAAGGCTGTGTTTCCTTTGGTCATGCTGCTTTTTTCTCTTTCTCTTACCAACTCTACTTCCAAATTGTTACCCCCCCATTCCTCACAACCATTTTTTTTTTTTTTTTGTCTTTTTGAGACAGGGTCTCACTATGCAGTTCAGGCTGGCCTTAAGCTCACTTTGTAGCTCAGGTTGGTCTCGAACTCAACAATCCTCCTGCCTCAGCCTCCCGAGTGCTGGGATTACAGGCATGCGCCACCACGCCTGGCTACAACCATACTCTTGAATACTGAGTAATAGCCTTCTCAACCTCCTCAGTTATTAAGACCCTTGTCCCTGAGCTACTGGCTGCTTGTATCATCTTCCATCTTACTGACCACTCACAACATAGCTGTCCTGTTGGAGAGAAAGCAGATCATGTTTGTCTTCTTCCCAGAACTCCCAGTATATTAAGTGGTGTTAATGTTAATTTTCTGGCTGGGATGTAACCTAGTGGTAGAGCAATTATATAGCATGCTTATGGCCTTAATTTTTTATTTTTTTCTTTTAGGATAGGATCTCACTATGCAGTTTAGGCTGGCCTTGAGCTCACTTGCAGCCCAGGCTGGTCTTGAACAATGCAAGCTCCTCCTGCTGAGTTCTGGGATTACAGGCATGTGCCACCATGCCTGGCTTAGGTTTAGTCCATATTTGTGAGGTGTGTGGCTTAATGATACAGTGTGTCCTACTTTACTTAAAACCCTAGGCACACCTCAAAAAAAGTTGGGGATGGTGGTATACACCAAGCTATGTGAGAAGTTAAGGGAGATTGCAAGTTCAAGCCCAGCCTGAGCAATGACTTAGTAAGACCTGTTTCAAGATAAAAATTAAAATTGAAGTGGGGATATAGCACAGTGCAAAGGTCTAAGGTTCAATTCCCAGTATAGTAAATAGATAAATAAAAATAAAAGCTCATTTTTTGGTGAATTGATAGTGGCCTTACTGTACATTTCTATTTGAAAAATCTCTTAGTGTTACATATTTCATTCATATGGATGAAATGATAGTGTTTGGGATTTGCTTTTTTTTTTTTTTTTTTTTTTTTTTTTTTTTTTTTTTTTTTTTTTTTTTTTTTTGGTCTTTTTGAGACAGGGTCTCACTATGGAGTTCAGGCTGACCTTAAGCTCACTTTGTAGCTCAGGCTGGTCTTGAACTCACAACAATCCTCCTGCCTCAGCCTCCTGAGTGCTGGGATTACAGGCATTGTGATTTGCTTTTAAAATGCTATTTGGAACCAGGTGTGGTGGCATATACCTGCAGTCCTAGCACTTGGGAGACTGAGGCAGGAGGATTGCTGAGGTTGACGCCAGGCTAGATTACATGATGAGTTCAGGGCCAGCCTGAACTACACAGCAAGGTACTATTTCAGAAAGAGGGAAGGAGAGAGAAGAGAGAGATGGGAGAATGTAGTCCAATAATTCAGCTAAAGGCCTGAGCTCAATTCCCAGTACTACAGTAAGTAACAAAACTACATAAGTAAACATGCTGTTTGGAAGAGGTTTGCAGCCTATAGATGAAACAGAATTGACCACACATTTATAATCATTGTAGTTACATTATCCTCTCCAATTTTGTTAACATTTTGAATTTTCCATAACAAACGTTTAAGAACTAAAAGCCAGAGGCCTCATAGTGGCTTAGAAAGCCTGTAAGATTTACCATTCCTCTACCCCTCCATGGCCTGTGCACTCTCCTCCCCTCCAGTACCCTACTGCAGTCACCCCAGTGCTTAGCTCCCACATATACTCTTGCCTGGCGGCGGCAGGGGCAGCGGTGGCAGTGGGGGCGGCAGCAGAGGGGGTGAACTTTGACTGGCTGCTCTCTCAGAGCTGCAGGCCTCCTTCCTCACCTTCTTAAGTCTGTGCACTTGTCACCTTCTGGGTGAGGACTTACTTGCATGATTGTAAAAGTGATGCCCCAGTACCTTTCTTTAGCACTTCTTGATTTTTTTTTTGTAATGCCTACCATCATTTAACAGATTATATATTTTTCTTTTCTTTTTTCCTTCCCAGCTGGTCGAGGCTCTGGACCTGTTTGAGCGGCAGATGCTGAAAGAGGAGCGGCTGCAGCCGCTTGAGTGCAATTACACGGTGCTGATTGGGGGCTGTGGGAGAGTGGGCTACCTGAAGAAGGCTTTCCGGCTCTACAATGATGTGAGTGGGGCAGGGCACCAGGATCAAGGGTCACTATAAGCTTTGGGCACAGAAAGAACTGGGAGCAAATTCTTTTTTTTTCCTTTATTGAGAAACAAATAGTAATGAGACAGTTTCAAAACAGGTTAGTAGGACAGTTACGATAATTAATACATTGCTTATTGTTGTCTTCTGGGAGCAAATTCTGAGCAGGCAACTTGCTAATGTGCTACCTTGGCAGGCGACTTAAGCTCCCTGGCATCATATTGATTGTCAACTGAAGGTGATCTTGGGCCATTAAATGAGATGATTTGCAAGTCCTCTGCAGCTGCCTGGACCATTGTGGGCCCATGAGGCCCTTCTCTGTGGCTGTGCCCAGTTGGCTTGTGTTGCTTTTTACCCCTACCCATGCACATGCACACTCGTTGCTTCTAAGGCTACTATTCCCTTGGAAAGGGTTTATTTCTCCTAGAAAATAACTTTGCTTTCCACTCATGTGCCTCTTGGGTATATCATCTTTGTCACTGTCAGTGCCAAGAGGCTGTTGCCTGTGGGAGTCCAAAAAGAGCCTCCCCCTGAGGACTGTTGACTCTTCCTGGAGACAGCCTGTCTCCTGCAGCCAGAAGCTAGATGGTTCTCTTTTTTATATAATTTAATAATACTCTACTAACACCAGCGTGCAGATGCACAGTATTGACAGCATACTAAATAATAGTAGAATTCAGGTATAAAATATTTTCAGCCGTAGGCACTGGTGGAACCAGAGCTATTATATCTTTTTTTTTATTCCTAAGAGAAATTAAAGTTCCAGATAGCATTAGAAAGGAACATAATTATTAGTATTTTATGCAGATATCCAAAAATCTCACAACTTCTGTTGAAAACCTTGCAATTCTACTATACAAACCTACTTACACTAAGCTCATAAAAGTTATAAAAATATTGTAAACCTAATAAAGACACAATGATATAGTACAAAGTCTTTTCTTTCTTAGAAGTCAAATTTTAAAAGGTCTATATCTATACAAATGTAGAATACTTTTTACTGCCCCTAACTAATATTTGTGTTTAGGGAGCTAGAAGGTTCTCACTCCAGTGGGAGCTCCTGAGAACTTTGGTCATCTTGTTATTAGGGATACCCTGCTCTGTGTCTAATGATCTGCAGCTGCAATCCAGGAGGAAAACTGCATTTACAAATGGAAGGTTGGCCAGATAGTTCAGTGGATTAAAGTGCCCGCTTAGGCAGATGCGGGCACCAGAGTTCAGTCCTTGGCATGCTGTGCCAGCCCTGCCCCCAGGGTGCACTGAGATTGGTGATTGAGATTGGGTGTGTTGGCACATGCCTGTAATCCCAATACTTGGGAAGCTGAAATCAGGAGGATCACAAGTCTGATCTGTGCAGTGAGATCCTGTAGTACATACTTTATAAAAAAAAATACAAATGGAAAAGTAACATCATAGCTTTTAAAAGACCTAATATGCTGTCCAGTGCAGAAAGGCAAAAAGGCCAACCAGACTGGTAGGCTGAAAAGCCTACAGGTGCCAGGCCAGGGGCAGGCAGAGAAGGAGAAGTTGTTGGTGTTCTTGGTCACCAGTCTGGTGGCAGCCCTGAGGATCTTTAAGTGACTCTCCTGTATGTAACCTCACAGAAGCCTGTACATTCTCTAGCACTTTGTTGCTTTTTTCTATTGATGTACAAACATTTATTTCTAATAAGCATTTCACTTTGGAATACTTGTAGCTTTATAAAAAAAAGTTACAGTGGTAGTATAGCAAGTCCCAAACATCTGGGAATGGTGGTGCATACCGTAATCTCAGAATTCTGGGATGATGAGGCAGGAGAATAACAACTTTGAGCTCAGCCTGGGCATCTAACAACTTAGTGAGACTCTTTTTCTCCAAATAAAAAAAGGACTGGAGATGTAGTCAGTTCTGAGGCCCAGGTTCAATGTCTGGTGCCAAAAAAGAAAGAAGAAAGTTTCCAAGTATCCCTTACCTGGTGTCTACCTTGTTAACATCTTACTTTGTGTCAGTGCATTTGTCAAGAGAAGGCAGCCAACATTGGGTGGCTGTTAACTAAACCCTAGGCCTTATTTGGATTTCACCAGTGTTAGCACTGACAGCCTCTATTTGTGTCCAGTCTGGGTGCCCATACTGTCTCTGGAACCTGCAATCTGTGGCACTTTCTAGGTCTTTCCTTCTCTTTATGACCTTCATTATTTTAGGAGCACTGGTCAGGCATAGCGTAAACTGCCTATCCATGTGTGTTAAGATGCTGCTGCTTCATGATGAGGGAGATTTGTGGGAAAGGAACATCAGAGAGGTGAAATGTCCTTCTTTTCCAAAATGTGCATGCCATCAATATAGTATCACTGATGACATTCACCTTGGTCACTTGGTGAAAGTTGCCAGGTCTGTCTGTACTTTCTCGTTCTCCCTCTTGTTTTTCCTATGTCCTTTGCAGTATTCACAACTCCTTGTGTGTACTGCCTTGGCTGCAGCATGACTCCCTCCTGCTCATTAAAAACTGTCTGCCTTGCTCACCATTAGGGCTGCTGATTGCTTTCCCTGAGCATCCTAGTTCTAGAAAGCTCTTTGAAGTACCTTAATGTCTTGTCACCCGCCCTCAGCGATCAGTCTCCTTTCTCTGGTTTGTCTTTACTAGGACATTTCCAGACTTAAGTGCCAGCCACAGCCACAGCCACGTGGAGGCTTGATAAGCTGAGTGTGTGTCTCAGAGGTTAGAGGCTGCCAGAGAACATCAGCCTTGACTCCTGCTGACCCCTTTTCCTACTTCTCAAGGTGATGACCTTATCTGCAGTTTCTTTTTTTTTTTTAAATGTATTTAGTACAGGGTCTGTGGGGGTCTCACTACAGAGATCAGACTTGTAGAACTCCTCCTGTTTTCAGCCTCCCAAGTGATGGGATTATAGGCATGTGCCACCTTGCCCAATCTCAGTCACTGCCTCAGTGCACCCCACAAGCAGGGCTGGCACAGCATGCCTGGGATTGAACTGTGGTCCTTGTATCTGCCTAAGCAGGTGTTTTAATCTGCTGAGCTAGGTCAGCCCCCTAGTTCCTTAAGAGCGCCTTTGTCCACAGTCCCTCCGCTCATTAGTACTGTACTCCTTTTCTCAGCCAGATCTGTCAGAATGGTTTCCTGACAGTACCGAGGGTAGAGGCACAGTTTTTAAGGTCTCTCTGGTAAAGTCAAGAGCTTAGATGCTAGATTTTGATCTGTCCCTTAGCATGGTCTGAGACTGCTTGAATGTGGTTATGGAGATCTCTCTAGGATCCTCTAGGGTTGCTGTTCATTTCTGTCTCCACCTGATCCTGGAGCCACCTCTAAGTTTCTCCCATCTTGACAGATGAAGAAGCGAGACCTAGAGCCCTCTGATGCCACATACACAGCACTGTTCAATGTGTGTGCCGAGTCCCCCTGGAAGGACTCCGCTCTGCAGAGTGCCTTAAAGCTCCAACAGCAGCTCCGGGCCAAAAACTTCCAGTTCAATCTGAAAACATACCATGCCCTGCTGAAGGTGGCTGCCAAGTGTGGGGACCTGAGGATGTGCCTCGATGTATTCAAGGTGGGGACACTTCTTCTGGCTCCTCCCAAGGGGGGCCAGCTCCCCATGATCAGGTAATCAGAGGTTGGTTTCTCCCCCCTGTAGAAGGTTCAGGAAAGATAAGACAGCCACCCATGCCTCACTGAAGGTAAGCATTAAGACTCTGCTATGGGAAGCCTGGGTCTGACACTCAGTATGCTGTGGGGCAAAGGAGCATAAGAGTGGCAAGGGAGGGAGGGTGTCCTGTCCACCAGATGTGCTAGAATAGGACTAAATAGGTTTTAAGGACTAAATAAAAACACCCAGGATGACTTGTGAGTGAGAAGTTTCTTTTCTTTTTCTTTTTTGGTGGAACCAGGGATTGAACTCAGGCCCTTGCACTTGGCCAGGGAAGTGCTTATTCTACTGAGCCATCTCCCCAGCCCCCAAGAAATTTCCTTAAGGTATTAACAGCTGCTGGGTGTGGTAGTGCACACCTATAATTGCAGCATTCTGGAGGCTGAGGCAGGGGGATTGCTGAAAGTTTAAGGCCAGGCTGGGCTACACAGTTTAAGCAGTTGAGAACCTGCTTCAAAAACAAAAAGAAAAAAAAAAAACAGCAAAGAATGGAGTGAACTGACACATGGTAGCTGAAAAGTCGAAGGTCCAGTGGTTATGGGCCGGATTGGAAAGCTGTCAGAAGATATTCAGAATGGCCATTGGTAGTAGGCTGGATTAGTTTATCACGAGAAGGACTAGGAGTCCAGGGTCTCGTGAGTGGCCATAGGCAGACCTGAAATGGCCAGAAGATCCAGTGGTGATAGGTTGGACAGGAAATTTCCAGAGAGCTCAAAGTATCCAGTGGTGGCCAGGTGAATATGGTACCCCATGGAGCTCTGCTCTGCAGTCAGTTATTGAAAAAAGGGGGTTTTCTAGAGTAAACTACACAGTAGTGACATCCAAAACTTGCTTTGTTCTCTCATATGACCAGCATTCCAAGGGATGGCTAACCTGGTACATAGCGATCAAGGCATTTTCTACAGATAACACTAGTTTACCCCATTTCTAGTGTCCATTCAGACACTTTATCCAGACACTGCAGAACCTGTGGGCTTAGAATGGCCCCTTGACTTGCTAAGAGTCTTCGGAGCACAAAAGGGCATTTCAGGAACGTAGTGTTAAATACCCTCATTTTTCTCAGGAATGATACAGGCAGAGAGCCCCTGTGCTGACCAAAGGGTCAGAGGAGGGACTTGAGATGGAAAGAGAGTATAGAGTGGGCTGAGCCAACCCTGACACCCCAGAGACCCATGGGAACTGAACTCACCACAGCAGCACCACACAGGGGCCATTCCCAGGATCCCAGAAAACATCTTTTCACAGATGAGGAAACTAAGGCCTGGAAGCTGATGCTCACAGCAGGCCAGTGGTGCAGTGGGGATGAGAAGCCCTGCTGTGGTTCCAGACCCTAGGGTTCAGGGACTAAGCAGACTGCTGGTCTGGGACTAGATCTGGACAGAGAGGTCTAGAGGCTTCAGGGTAGTGGTTGGATACATTGTTTAGGAGCTGGTTCTGAGCAGGCCCCAGATGGACAGAGCCAGTGCTGGTTCACCTTAGTTAGATGCCCTGCCTCAGTTCCCAGTGAGACTGCCTTGTTGTCTCCCCAGGAAATCGTCTGCAAGGGCCACGTGGTCACAGAGGAGACCTTCAGTTTTCTGCTCATGGGCTGCATCCAGGACAAGAAGACTGGCTTTCGACATGCTCTGCAGGTCTGTGCCTCCTATCTTGGCTTCCTCCCCTGCCTTCAGCATGAGGCCATGCAAGGTGATAGGTGATGATCCTGGTCATGTTTCCTGAGCACCTACTACTGCCCCATGGGCAGTTTGTTTTATTTTGTTTTTTGCCACCTGGATTGAACTCAGGCCCTAGCACTTGCCAGGGAAGCACTTATTCCCCTGAGCCATCTCTCCAGCCCCTTGTCTTATATTTTGAAATAGGGTTTCCTTATGTACTTCAGGGAGGCCTTGAACTCATTATGTAGCTCATCCTGTTCTCAAACTCTTTACAGTCCTGCCTCAGCTTCCCAAGTGCTGGGATTATAGGCATGCACCACTGTGCCCAGTCTTTTTTTTTTTTTTTTTTTTTTTGAAACAGGATCTCAGTGTTTAGTTTAGGCTGGCCTTGAGTTCACAGTGTAGCCCAGGCTGGCTTTGAGCCGACAGCTATCCGCCTGCATCAGCCTCCCAAATGCTGGGACATTAGGTATGTGCAACTCCTGGCACGGTGCTTCTATATTTGCTATCTTTGGTCTTCTCAGCAGCTGTTGCTGCTCCTCCTTTTTTATGGAGGGTAGGGAGAGCAGTTTCTTGAGTGAGGATACATCCAGCTCAGATCTCCTGCTTTGCTGGGTGGGCAGCCCAGACCCTCCAACCTCATGCTCCTCGAATAAAACCTGCAGTGCACTTGTTAGGCCCAAATTCAGTCTGCCTCGCAGCCCTCCTCTCCCCTCAGCAGCTCTGCAGGTGTAGCCCAGTGCGGTGGAATGTGCTCATCATTGCAAAGTCAGACACAGATCTAGTCTCATCTCAGAGCCCCCCAGCCCCCTGAGTTGGTGTTGGCATTGCTGTGTGGCTTCTGAGTCTGCTCCGTTTCTCTTATCAAAAGTGCTGCACGGACCAGCAGCACTAGCTCTGTCCTGCCACCCTCTAATCCTCAGGAGCTTCCTTAAAAAAATACCTAAGATGTAGTTCTTAGCTCTGTCTTAGTTAGAAATAATTTGTTATCCTAATCTTTGTGTTCTATACTTACTGCCCTGCTCTTGCTACGGTATCAGTAGTCTTACTTCCTTTTTCTTTTTTAAGACTGAGAATTGAATTGAGGACTTTCACACTTAGCTATATATCCAGGCCTTTTTTTTTTTTTTTTTACAT
>PVKA01019842.1:0-41350 GCA_004027165.1 Ctenomys sociabilis
GAATAAGGACCATGGAGACAACCTTATTTGTGTTTGTCAAAGCCACTGGGATGGTGACTCAGGAAAGGAAAGTGTATCCAGTGAAGCCAGCTGTGTACTGTGCTGAGAACACAGCCTCCCTGAAGCAGAACTTCTAGCTGAGCTCAGTGCCAGCCTCTGAACTCCCACACTGTGTGTGTATGTTTGTGGGGGAGTGGTCAGGAAAGGTGGAGCAGGAGATGGGAACATTTTGTGACATTTATTTTTGCAGGCTGTGGATAGAAAGCAAGGAGTTCTACCTTCAAAGAGCAGTACAGCAGAAGAACAGGGCTTTTCCCTTGGAAAGACACAAGGTGCTGACTTTAGCCTTCCTTCATCTGCAAGGAAGGTGAACAGTTCCATAAATTTATCATGTCAATTTTTCTTTCAAACATACAGCTCCTACTGAGTGGGAAGTAATTCATTCAAAAATCATTTACAGTAAGATCCAAAACTTGGCCTCAAGTATTTATGAATATAGTGCCTTCTTTTAATGTACTTTTAATTCTGACATTTGTTTATGTTTTATTTTGTGAAGAGGATCTCACTATGTACTTTAGGCTGCCCTTGACCTCACTATATTGCCTAGGCTGGCCTCCAATTCACAGTGATCCCCCAGCCTCAGCCTCTCAAGTGCTGAGATTACATGTATGCATCACCATGCCTGGCTTGGACAGTTAGTTTAACTATCTAATGAAGCCTCTTCAATGATAAAAATGTTCTGTATCTGCACTAGCTACTCAGTATATTAGTCAGCAGGCACATGGAGCAATTGAAAATTGAAATGTAACTAGTGAATTTTTAGTTTTATTTAATGTTAATTAAATTTAATGAAAATTTGAAGAGTCATCTGTAGGTCATAACTATACGTCAAACAGGGCATGTCTAGACTTTGTCTCAGCTGTTTTTTCCTCATTGCATTCTGTTTAAAGTGTCTTCAATTTTCATACATCATTTGGGAATGAGTTTGATTGCAAGCAACATAAAAATCCAGTCAACAGTGACTCAAAGAAAAGATTTATGTCACAAAAACAACAGAGGCATGCTCTCCTAGGGCAGCTACTGGAAGATGGCCTGAGACACCTGGTTCTGTCTCTTTTCCTGCTGGGCTGTCTTTGCTGTTTTGTTGTTTTGGTACATGCTCATAGCATGACTACCTTGTGACACTGTGCTCAGCTTCTAGGCAATATCAGGGGCAGGAGCCAAATAGTGAATCTGTTCATCAGAAAAGCAAAAGCTTTCTCAAAAATCCCACCTAGAAAATTTCTCCTTGTGTCACCTGGGCCAGGGTCAAGTCATGACCCTCTTCCCAAGATGAGAGACAACTAGAAAATTAAATATTTGCCCGAGCACATGGGTAGGTTGCCCAAAATTGACGTCTCATTGGCAGGAACGTATCTTCTCATCTTCCAATAATTGCTAACAATATATGAACATTTTAATTTCTACCGAAATGTAAGAGTATTAATTAATTAATAAGGAAATTATACAACTAGTGAACACTAACTACATGACTATGCAATATATCATGCCAGCGGCTCTTTTATCCCAAACTAAAGGCCATATGTGGTACCTGCCATTACGCCTTCTGAGTTGGCAGCCCCAGATACAAATTCAGTCTATTTCTAGACATAACACCAATCCTGACCATAACAAATGATGAATGGTCGACACTGCCAAGTCCAAATAGTTTATCAGACATTTATAAGCAGGAAATGGAATGTTTGTGGAGTATTAGCCCCCCATTCCTTGTGTGGTGCTTGTGATGAAGGCAAGAAAATCACAGCCCTGATACCGAGAGCAGGAGTATTGAAACTGGCAGCATGCTGCTGTTCTCATTTACAGTAAATTAGGTATTGACTTTTCAAGACAAACCCATTGGGTTTACAGTCAAAACAGGGTTAGCCTGCAAGGCTGTGAAAACAAGATTTTTTCCCCTATGACATGATTCTAAGTGGTGTGTCAAGTTAATAACCCATAGAGGTGACATTTTCTTCCTGATTATGGCTACTTCCATGTGTCTCGTAGCTACTTGCCTCCTTTAGACTAACATTTTCGTTAGCCTTAATCATATGGTTGCAATGCAGAAGGAACAAAATCTTCCTACAATGGTCAATGGAGAAATAATTCAAGACCCTATTTAAGGTACGAAAGAAGGATTTTTTGATTGACCTGTGCAGTGGTGAACCCACACAGACAATAATAGGCACATTTTGCAATGCAGCTGGGCCTCTAGGGAATGTGTCACCTGATTGTTGTCGCAAATTCATGCACATACAGGTCACATCATATGATACTAAATTTTGCATGTGTATACTTCAGCAGACAGATGTGCAAATACATATTTCAGAAAGAATGCATTAAGGGTTGGATAAGGCCCTTCTATCTCAATGCACAGCTTAAAGCACACAGCTCCCCACTATGGGTACTCAACCAACATTTGTGGAATTCAACAGCCAGTAGCCAAAGCTGAGCTCACTGACTTAAAACATCAGACTTGGTTCTCGTGGTATCTTAGATATATTTTCAGACAGTAAAGTGAAGTTTACTAAACAGTTTCAAATTTACGATCTCCACAAACTTATCCCCCTCTTTGGGTTTCTTTAGGATTCATTAATTCCAATTAGAATGTAGAGCAAGAAAGAACTCTATAGTGATATAAGTAAAGTTGCTCTGCATCTGTGAAATGCATACGTGTTTCTCCCTTTGAAGTTAGGTTCTGGTGTACAGAAGAATGGAAAGCAATGCTCTGGATCAATTCTCTACACCAGAGGTCGGCAAACTTTAACAGTAAAGGGCCAGATGTTAGATGTGTTAGACTTTGCTGGCCATATGGTGGCAACTACTCAACTCTTCTGTTATGCTAAAGCAGCCACAGACAATACGTGACTAAATGAGGCTGGCTGTATTCCAATAAAGCTTTATTTACAAAAACAGGCAGCAGGCCAGATTTGGCCCACAGCCATAGTTTGCCAACCCCTACTCTAAACTATTATTGCCAGTGCAAGACACTCATTGCCTAGGCTGCTTCCTTATTCACGGGCTCTCCTTATCAGACCAATCACTGAAATCTGTCAAGTAGAGGTCATTTAAAAATTTTGTTTTGATGCCATTTGGGATTGTCTTCTCCAGAACGCATTAAGGAAATAAAAGTTATAAAGTTAATCAAATTCCAAGGAATTATATTTTCCTTGGGGAAGAAAAGTATATTTTCTAGATATTAATGATTCTTCGTCATGGTCTTCATTTAAAATATCACCTATAAAAATAAATAAAAATAAAAAAATAAAGTATCACTTATAAATTGACAAATGAGAAGAAAATGGTGGTGCACTAATACATTTTTAACAAGTATCAAAATATCTAATGAAGCACCAGCCAAATAACTCACTGTATTAAAGCACCTGCAAGTGGGCACAGGGGCCACAGTTCGATATCCTGGCCTGCCATGCTGGCCCCACCTCCGGGGCACACTGAAACAGCAATTGAGACTTGGCATGGTGGCACACACCTGTAATCCCAGCTCTTGGGAGGCTGTGTAAACAGGTGGGTCACTAGGAGTCCTATCTAGTAGTAACACCCTGAACACTCCGTAAACCCTTCCCTAAAAATCCAAAACAAAAAAATCTAATGTAAGAAAATTTTCAAATGTTTGTCTGACTTGCTGTAAGACAACAGTTATCAGTGCTTTCCTGATTGGGTACCTACACATAAAAATATCTGGTACCACGTAGACTGAGGGTTGAAAAATTTACTCATATGCTAAATTCAGCCCTCTACAGAACAAAGGTGGAACCTGAACCCTACCCATGTGTGTACAAATTGTCTACAGGTACTTTAATGTCAAAATGGCAAGACTGAGCAGTTACAACAGCAGCTATCTGACCTGCAAAGTGATACTGCTTGTACTGCACTAGTAAAAATGCTTGGCTAAACTATTTAACATCCATCCCTTTGCCGAAAATCTTTGCCAACACTCTAAAGTGAATGGAACGATTAAAGTTCATCTTGTTTCCTTTCACCACACCTTTTTTATTAGCACATATTAGTTATACAGATTTCTGGGCTGCACTTGGCAGTTCTGTACATACACATAACATACTTTGATCATTTTTATCCACCCCATGTTTTGCTTCCTGCACAAGAGAGTATTGTTTACTTAATCTCTTAAACACATTCACATAAAAGAACTGAGATAATTTTATACAGACTGGGTCTGTCTATACTCCTTGTTAGAAATAAAACCTATAGCCAACTACCTAAAATTTTCTGGTTTGAGGTTGCCACTTCTAGGACAGTATTCCTGGTGGACCTATTTAGAAAGCCTTACTTCAGCAGTCAAATATCTTCTTGGAAACGGTGTGCAGTAGTGTGTGTTTTTCCACTGATGAGTATTCTTTGCCCTCATAGCTCCCAACCCTCCTACAATAAGAGAAGAGCTCTGCACAGCTTCATATGACACCATCACTGTCCACTGGACTTCAGATGATGAATTCAGTGTGGTCTCCTACGAGCTCCAGTACACCATATTCACTGGACAAGCCAACGTTGTTAGTGAGTATCTCATGACCTATTTACCTCTTTACTTAGCTCTGTAGCTGTTTTGAGATAGATTACATTTTGAATATAAACATCAAAGGAGGACAAGGAAGGAAAGAGTACATAATATTTAATGGCTTTGTCTTTCCTGACCAAGAAATTGAGAACACTTGCAGTCTGCTACTAAAACTAGTTGGTGAAATACTGATGAAAATGAGTGACCCCTTGTAAACCACATGGATGAATTACACAAATAAATTGTTAAAAGGAAATGCAGGAAACAAAAGAATATATACAGTGCACATTGATTTATCAGTTCATAATTTAAAGATTAAAATAAACTATTTTTCTTAAAAATATACTTCTACCTGAAAAACTGTAAATACTAATCAGAGTGATGGTTACCTTTTGAATAAGAGGGAAAAATCACATCCTTGGAAAGAAATGCACAGTAACAATAATTTCTGGGTGGCAGTGTTGTGCTTTAGTCATTACTTTATACATTTAGTTTTATACACTTTTCTGAGTGTTACTTTACAATTCTCAGAGCTAAAGAAAGGATTCCATAAAATGAATAACCAAAGAATGCTAAATGCCTGGTCTCATTCAAAAGTAATTTGGGACCGTCACTTCCAATGTTAATAGCTGGCCCTATATGGGAAGAATTTCTGGTCCCACCTCAGTGAGCCCATTTCTCACTGAGGAGTGTTTGATGTTTGGCATCAAGGCCAACTTGGTGACCTCAAATAGCAGCAGCTGAGCGCGACATGATGGCAGAGGAAGCACTCGTCCCCACTCCGTGGTTACTCCAATAGAGCTGAACAAGCACACAGGACCAGAGGAGACAGCTTTTCAGGAGAACAAATCTCAGACTTCTTTAGTGAAGGGAGATAGAATATGTCAAAGTAGGCTAGACTAGAACAGACAGAATAGCAGTCACTTTTCCATAAAGGGATGTTTCAAATACATTCGTATCAACTTTTTATATACATCTTTTCTCCCTCCTGGACACTGTTCTTTGGTGGCACAAGTAGTCCTGCACATATGATGCTTAAAATAGAAACTTGATTTATGGTCAATTCAAAGAATGATGCAAAAGGACACCAATTTCTAAGTGGCTAAACTGAAAAAGACTGATGCAAAGTAGTGGCTCCTCTGACCTTCCATGTAGCCACTATTCTCAGCTTCCCTTCTCTGACTGTCTCACCTTCATCCTCCTCCTAATTGATCTACCTTAGAAGTTTTAATTAATATCCTTCCAGTTTCGAAGGTATGCAGTTTTTGAGTGTATGAGGGGATGTCATGAAACGTCATGTCAAGAATAGCTTTGGCCAGCTGACAAGTAGATAGCAAGTAGAGAAAGAATGAAAGTGATAGATAGGTGGAGCAAGATGGTCTTGGGAAAAATTATGCCTGAATTGTCTGCTAAAGTCATGACTGTTTGCCAGCTGCCCACCAGTGAGGTACCTACCTGCGAGGAAGCCCAAAAGTCTGGGTTTTCAGAAGCAAAGCTGTAGAGACATGAAGTGGCAGGGCATGCTGGGAGATCTTACAGATTCCCCCTGAATGGGGAATTCAGTGAGAAAGGGGAGACAGAGAAAAACCAAGAGAGATAAGTAGAACCAGAACTAAAACCCATACCAATATAGCTCTAAAAGCATGTGTCCTCAGTCAATAGTCATTTGATTTTAATATGGAGCCAACGTACAGGTTACAGAGTCGCCAGGCCACATAACTTTACCCAGTGAACTTAGTAGTTGTGCAGGGAAGTAATGTGTACAATTAGAAGGTGCCTCAGAAGCACAGTGACGAATAGAATGGAAAAGAGCAAGGCTAGCAGCAGGGACAGCAACTGGGACATGCACAGTCATTCACTGAGACGAAAATAGCCAGGACTCTTAAATAGCACTGAGAGCAAAGATGCAAAGGAGGTGCCACTTCCAAAAAGACTTCCGTGCTGCTGCCCACTGCCCCCGGGAGCATCAGCCCTCTGCTCCCACACTTGAAGTGCCCTGTGAGGCAAGTTCTGCAGCGATGCTTCCACATCGTTTCACCTTCCTTCCAGGAGTCCTCTTCTCCAATCCCACATGCCTGCAACAAATATGAAGAAATACGACTTTTTTTTAAATCTTTCATGCTCGTGCCATGGTACACACTATTCTTCACTTTCATGCAATATCATGTCTGAGAGATCATTCTATTTCAGCACAAATAAAGAATGTTTCATTTGCTTGTGAAGTAGCATTAGTAACCTACTGTAAAATTGTCCCCTAATTTATTTATCCCAAGTTCTGTGGATGAATATTTCTCTTGTTTCCAGTGTTTACCCTTTATTCATTACCTCAATGAATACCTTGAATTTTGGCCTTACACGGACAGGGAATTACATCTGTAGTATAATCTCTTGAGGTACACTTGCTAGGAAAAGATTCTTTGCACTGTAATTTGGGTTGGCATTGTCACACTGCCCTGCAGAGGTGACATATGACTTTTGAATGAAATTTTCTCACCTGTAAGTGTTTATGTTTGACTGATCTTGGACACATATACCATAAAATTAGCATGAGGAATCTGATTTGAAGCAAAGTATACACAGTTTTTACATGACTACATGATAAATTCGAGACCTAACTTAACTGGAACAGAGATCATAGCACACTAAGTCTCAGATGAGTATAAGCTGTAATATGGGAGAGAAAACACAACAAAAAGAAGGAAGAATAATTCATGCCTTTTTGTTTTGATTTAAAGAATTACTTTTTCAACCTTGCATGGCAAATATTGCTAGTATATTGGATAAACTAAACCTGAGGTTATATCAAATGTAAAAAGGATGGAATTCACAAGATTGTGAAAGCAAACAAACTATTTTGACGAGTGTGCATAGTGTGACCTCAAAGAAGAAAACATTTGGAGTCATTTTATGCCAAATGGTGGTTCTTTGCCCATGCCAGGAAGATTAAGTTGCCTTCAAATTAGTTTTGTTTAGATGTGGGAAAAATTATACCTATTTTCTATAGCTATAATAATATTTCCCCAAAACTTAGTTTAAAATACTCCCAATTATTATTTCAGTTCCCATAGCTCAGAGCTCTGTCACAGTTGAGCTGGATCCTTTTCTTAGGGTTTCACAAGGCTGAAATCAAGATGTCATCTGAGCCATGTTTTCATCTCACAACTCAGTTAAAGAAGAACAACTTCCTAGCTTCCCAGTATTTATTTTAGTATAGTTGAAGAATTTATTGCAACTTGCTTCTCTAAAGCCAGCAAGGAAGAGAGTCTGCTATTTCAAAGCTCTCAGCTCAAATTCACCATTAAAGGACATACTTGATTGTGTCAGACTGACTCAGAATAATCTCCCTCTTGATTAACTCAAAGTCATTAATCAGTGACCTTTATATTATCTGCAAACTGCCTTCACCTTTGCCATACAATGTGATATAATCACAGGACTTATAAAGGTAATAGACTTCTCATTCCTTTGCCATGTTCTGGTTGGTTTGAAAAACATCACAGCTGCTGCTATGCTGAAGAAGAAAGAATCACACAAAACTATGAAGGTAAGGGAGTACAGATCCTGGAGCCCACTGATAGTCACTGTGATGGTCAAGCTTTTTTTTTACAAAAATTTTCTATTCATTTTAATGAGAAAAAATGGCAATGAAATAGTTTCAAAACAGATTAGTAGGACAGTTACAATAATTAATACCTTGCACATTGTGTCTTCAGAGTAGTTATTCAGAGGACAAGATACAGACATGATATCTTGTTTAAACAATATTGAGGCCAGCCGAATACCTCAGTGCATTAAAACACCTGTAAGCAGATGCAGGGGCAGGGCTTCCATCCCCAGGCCTCGTGGCCCCACCCGACCCTCCCCTGAGGCGCACACTGAGATGGCAGTTGAGACTGGGTCTAGTGGCACACCCCTGTAATCCCAGTTCTTGGAAGTCTGTAAACAGTCAGGTAGCTACTAGTTCAGTCTAGTAGTGAGACCCTGAACACCCTGTAGACCCTTCCCTAAAAGAATAAAGAAATAATAGTACAAACATTTCTTTTCACTGAACTAATAGAAGGTAGAAGGTAGCTATTTATCTATCCTATTATATATATATATATATATATATATATATATATATATATATATATATATATATACTTTTTTTCACTACAAAATGATCCTTTATTTATTGTGATGGTCAAGCTTAATTATCAACTTTGTTGGCTTTGCAGCTTCCTAGAGAATCAGTAAAGCGTGCTCTTTGGTATGTCTGAGTGGGTCATGGATGCAAGTCCTTGAGGTCTACATGTAGGCCTTGGTGCTTTGTGTTTACTATTCCCCTGTTCTGCTTCCTACGTACCATAAAGTGAGTGCCTCTGCTTCACAGAACCCTTGTGCCCTTGTATTTCTGCTTTAAAGCCATCATGCCACAGACTGGCTCCTTTGGGACCATATTAATCCACCTTTCTGCTTCTAAGCTGTAGGTATTACACATTTGTCTACTGAGGGAAAAACAATTGCTTCTCCTGAAATTTTTGAGTCAGATTATTATGGACATTGGAAAAGCATATTTCCTCAGCCTGGAGAGAAAGGCCTCTTCCCACTTGGTTTTTAAGGAATAGCCAACAGCCACAGGACTTAAGTACAGGATAATAGTAAGCAGAACAATAAGCACTTACTGTTCCTGTCCCTAGAGTCAGCTGGTGGTCAACTGGAAGGTTCTACTGATCTAGGCTTTGTCTCATGGCACGCTGCTAGCTGGGGCAGCTTGACTGCTGCCTGTGTTTCTCATTTCCTTCTCTTCTAGCACTTGCAGATGTGCAGCATAAGGGCAGACCCACTGTACATGTGTGTTTTAAGTCCTTGTCTCATGAGTGATTTTAGAGTGAGAATGAGAGGGCCTCCAAAGTTATGTAGCAAACAACACTGATCCAATGGTCAGTAAGCAACTGGGGCCAGAAGGCCATCCACTGTAGAGCCTTACTCAGTATCAGTACTCCATCCCCTAAATGAAAGAAAAATATTTGTCTCTTGAAAGGTAGGGGGTTTAAAGCTCCTAAACAAGGCCTGACTTGACTTCTGTGCTACTAATGTGGAAAATAATATTAAGCCATGATTTGAATAGAATGGATGATTCCAAAAGCCTGTGCCTAAATAATTTCAACATGAATAAAACTACTGAGACAGGCACAGGGGCCTAGAGTTCAGTTCCAGGGACTGCCATGCCAGCCTCACCCCCAGGGCTTGCTGTTGGTGATTGAGACTGGGCGTGATGGTGCATGCCCATAATCCCAGCTCTTGGGAGGCTGTAAACAGGAGGATCACTATAAGTCCGACCTACACAGTGAGACCCTGTAGACCCTGTATACCCTGTCCTAAATACAAAAAAAAAAAAAAAAAACCTGAGAATGATGAATTCAGAACTTCACATTGGGTAATTCCAAATAAGGTATTTTGCTCCTGGCAATCAATAACCATAATAAGAAAATAAAGCAAATAGAACAATGAAGAATATAGACCTGCTTATTTAATGTATAGGTGGCAAAAGGGCCCATTTTCCAAATGTGGCTTGTATTAACCCGCTTTGCTTATCCAACCAGGACAGTCTCATATTGTTGTTTGCCTTTTTATGCCCAATAGCCAGGATAGTGAAGACTTGATGCCTGCAGGATCAGCTTACAACAAGGAAAGAGTACATTTAGATAAAAACTTAACTGAAATGCAAACATTTCACATCATTTGCACTTATACCTACTGAGAGAAACCTGAATTTGAGTCTCAACTTTGCACCTCACCAGCTCTGTAGTCGTTAGCAAATTAATCTCCTCCCAATCTGCTTATCTATAAGTCTTGCCAATGGTTTTTACTTAACATGGTTAAGGTAGAAAGTAAAGTCCTTAGCTTTATGTTTACCGCAGTGGCAGCATACAAAAATTTGCAGTTAAAATCCCTACACAAAACATACACTGCACTAACTAACCATCAATGCACTTTAAAAGGTTAATATTTTCTGTTATACTATAAGGATCAGATGAGTAATTTGTCAAGATTATGTACATGATAGCTTTTCACAAAAATTCCATGTCAAAGGCCTTTCTTGAATGTGGCTTGTTCTTCCACCTCATCATGTGGAGGAGTAGCCTTTGCTGACACTATTGATTATCAATCTAACACTAATATGCTACTGAAAGTGGGGAGTTATACCATGTTCAAATTGTACTGTGGTTCCTCATACCACTAGGACATTTTTTTTATTGTCTCTAGGTCATGGCTCTTTTACTTACAATAGTAATTTTTTTTTTAATTTTAGGGAAGGGTCTATAGGGTGCTCAGGGTCTCACTACTAGATGGGACTCATAGTGATCTGCCTGTTTACAGCCTCCTAAGACCTGGGATTATACATGTGCACCACCACACCCACTCTCAGTTGCCATCTCAGTGTGCACTGGAGGTGTGGCCAGCACAGTAGGCCTGGCCATTGAGTTCCTGGCCCCTGAGCCTGCTTTCAGGCACTTTAATCTGCTGAGCTATTTGGCCAGCCCTAGTAAATTATAAATAATTGCCTTCCACTGAATTTAGGAAAGAGAATTAAGAAATACCTATAAGGCTTTTTAATCCTGTGAAGGCCCCCACTAATGAAACATGCACATCTACATGCAAACTTAATGGTAATACTTTATTTTTCATTTTGCTTGGTAGTGTTTTAATAACGGATGTTAATATCTGAGTTTATTAATACTTATATATGTTTAATTTTACAATATTTTCCACATTTTTTCCAAAACTACTTTTAATATCTTATTTAACTATCTTACATTGGAGCCTTTTCTCAGCAGGCTACTTTTATTGTTAGAAGCAAACAAAAGCCACATTTCTTCAAGCCATCATGGCAAAGTATTTATTTTAGTCATTCTGAAAATATCCATGAACATTATTAAACACATACTGATTTTTTGAAGAGAAGACAGAAAAAGATGTTACTCTTGTATGATCTGTTCAAAGGCACTAAGAATTCTAGAAACCAGTGTATAGCCTCTCCAACAGTTGCACACACTGTAGGACATTTTGGACATAACATTTTGCTGCAGAGTTATAGCTGCCATACAAGGCTTAGAAATCCCAAATGTAATTAAAATCTTATAATGGATGAATTATGCAGGGAAGTGCTTCTGACCCATTGTGAGTGAAAAAAATGTATAAAATCAAAAACCTCAATTAGGCTTCATTATGAACTAATTATCTTCCTAGTCCTATGTTTTAATACGTCAAGCTGAGTTGCAAGAGGTGATCATTGGAGCAGCCTCAAAAATGATTAAAAATGAGTTAAGAACCAAGAGAAATTTTAATTAGGAGGGATGCTTGTGGGGTGTTTCATAAAAAGATATATAAACCCAGTCATCCATCCTAACGCAGTGGGATGTCAAAGCAGAGGTCTCACTTAAGTAAACTCGGCCCTCAATACCATAGGTAAGAAGCTAGGTGGTGCTTAAGCCCAGCACTAGTGATGCAGTAATGGTGCCCTCCAAGGCACTTCATTTAACTCCTTCCCCAGGAAGAGCATTGTCGGCATTATTTCCTTGGCATTGTTGATCAATTTCTGCATTATCATGGCCATAATAGTAATAGAAAAGTAATCTCAATCACTATTTTTAGTATTCCTGAAAATAGGTCGCTCCAAGGTGAAGTTAACCAATAAAATTTGACAACCGCATAAATATTGTATCCTTTTAATATTCAAGGAAAAAAATTAGTGACCTCTTCAAAATAATCAGGATAGTCCTTTTCGTTTGTTTTCTTGGAAAAGGTTTCTTCTGAGACACTAAATCTTTGTTGAGTTAAGATTTTTGGATTGTAGGCCAAGTTACAGTTTGCAGCAATTTAGACATCTGCTTTATGATGTTGCTGAAAGCATTCCTCCACCACATTAAACCCAGCTTTTGAGTTGTACAGTGATTTAAACTTTATTGAAACATTTTTACATTTGCTTTCTTTGACCACAGTCATCATTTTATTGTAACATGTGCAATTAAACAGGAACAGTGCAAAACCAGTGAAATTGATGGGCTTCTCATTTGAATCTACTGAATGCTGCTATTGTTTTCATTCATGCCTGACTGCTGTTGACAAAGACCTAGGAATATGACTGGATTATCCTATGCAACGTAAAAGCTAATTTTTCTACTATTTTAATAATAGTATTAAATATCTAAGATGAATTATAGGCGTTTTGGGGCCCAAAGCTCAAAGCTGAACATGACCCATCTTTGGTTGGGTCAAAATCTAGTATTGAACTATGGAATTATCCAGAACTACAAAGTTTATTACAAATATGTTAAAAAAATGGTAAACCCAGAAAAGATAAATAGGAATGGATAGTGGGAGATTCGCATGTTACCATACTGTTTGTTGTGAATGTTTTGTGAAACTTACACAAATGAGACATGGTAGCAAATAAGCTATAATCTGGGGGACATTGGGGAAGGAAGAGTAGATGGTGCCTCTGCTTGCTTTACTAAGTCTCTAAACATGCACGTGCATGCACACACCTGTATAGCCACCCACACTCAGGCATTTCAACTCCTCTGCAAGCCTCACATTATTTCCTTGACTTATGCCTGCTTCTTTAAACCTGGCCTTCCTTTGGTGAAAGTGTTCACAGGTGAAAATGAAAAAAAAAAATGGTGTTCATAAAAAGACCCTGAAAATATAGTGTATTCAACATATAAATCATATGAGGTGAGTTTTGATAGGTGACAAAACACCCAAAAAGCTCCTCTTATCTATGAGAATAGCAGGAATATTTAGTGTGATACAGACTCCAGGAAGACTGTGACTACCTAGCATTGCTGTGAAAATGTTTGTGGTTCAGTGTGTACATGCATTTATGAATTTGTTTTAACAGAAAGGTTTTATTTGATTTTCAAAGGGGTGAGATGAAAAAAAGGATTAATGGATTGCTCCTTGAGAGTCGGGTATGACATAAATTGCATTAAGATCAAAGGAATTAACCCTTTGACTTACAAAGCAACCAAAAAGGAAGGAGAAGGGAGGCCAGTTTGGAGCCCCTCAGGAAGTGAGGGGTCTAGCCCTCTCCCAGGGAATGGTGAAGGAAATTCAACAGAGAAAGGAAACTTCATGACAGCCCAGTCACCAGGGGCTTGGAAAAAAGTTCTATGGAGTGGAGATTGATGGGTGGAGAGAGGAGAGGGAGAGTTGGGCCTGATACCAAAAAGATGTTTCCAGCATCAGCCAGCTGCAAAACAAAATGGGCTTCCTTTTTGCTACATGTCCTTCCAAGCATCATAAATCCTTGGCCTGCTCTTTAGCCACATCCGGTAGAATGCAGCCAGAGCAGCATCCTGCTTCACTCTGGAACCAGCCACCCCAGGGATACAGATGATCCAAAATTCCATGTGGGTGCTTTCCCAAGATCTACTCTGGACCCTTAGTTCCCCATAGATGCTGCTGCTTCATAGTTCTCTTGTGAATGTGTTCTGAATCAAAATAACACAAGATCACAGACTATCCTGATGATCAGTTTCTTATCCTCTCCACCCCAACTGGAGGTTAGTTGGGGGTTGTCTGATCTCTGCTGGAGGTCTTCCTGGCTTGGCCTGGTGATTAGTCTGTTCCTTGTGTCCTCTCTGTTAAGATACAAAGATTACCTCAGAAATGTCTGCATGGCAATGGCAGAGAATCAAAGAATCTACACAACCCCTCGGGGCCTCGTAGCACTTGCTCTCACAACTGGAAGATTATCAGTTTAGCCTAATGTTGTTGGTCAAAGCAAGGCATGTGACCAAATACAAAGCCGTGTAACAAAGAAATATATCCCACTCCCTTCAGGAAGTAACTACAGTGCTTAGGCAAAAACACAGGATTGAGTAAGGAATTAGGAACAAAAATACAATCTACCATATCTATGTTAGTAAAATTGGCTTCCAGCACATGGCTCAGGTGTGCTAACCAGCTGTGAGTAGCAGAATTGATAAATGTAAAATTGATCAGTCTTACAAAAATGGGTTGAAGGTATAAAGGAATCAGTGGTTGCTTTTATTTCATCCCCCAGCATCTAGTAACACATCATACACATATGCAGTGCTTAAGATCCCGGATAGAACCACCTTGAATGTTTCTATTCACACAGACCAGATTTTGCAATATAACAATTTTAAGTGGCTTGTGCATCTCGAGCATACAACAGGAACGTATAACACAGATTGTCCTCCAACTGTAGCTAGGACACTGAGCATTCATTTGTTGGCTAAGAAAAAGTGACAAAAAAGTACTAGGCTTGCCAACTCTTACAGTTCATGTAAACTAAAATCACACAACACTGACCATGCTTGCACCTGTCTGGTTGACTCTGCAGGTCTGTGTAACTCGGCTGACAGTTGGATGATCGTGCCCAACATTAAACAGAACCACTATACAGTGCATGGCCTGCAGAGCGGCACCAAGTACATCTTCATGGTCAAGGCCATCAACCAGGCGGGTAACCGCAGCAGCGAGCCTGGGAAGTTGAAGACCAACAGTAAGTGCCATGAATTCAGCATAGCTGTCATCTTATATTTGCTTGCTTTTCAGCTGACTCTACACACTTTCTTTCTTTTTTGTCTTGGGCACTGTTGTCAACCTCAAAAGAGCAAGAAGAAAAGATACAGTGTGGAGTAGTGAAAATTCTCATCCACCACCTCTAGATTCTAAATCTGACACTGTGCTTTCAATACTATGAGATCATTAATCTCCCTGCACTTCAATCTCCTCATTTTTAAGTAAATAATCCTGGGGGAGTTCTTATGAGAAATAAAATACATCTGTAGAAAATCAGACGCAGAATAGGGTCCCTGTAAATTGGGGGTAGTATTTCTTTCATTGTACAAAAGCAAATTAATAACTTTCCTCTGCAAGTTTTTATTTGACTCTATGTAGCTGTCTGGTTCTATGGCTCTTAATCAGAGGCAGTTCTGCCCTTTGTCCCCCTACTCTTGCCCAGGAGACATTTAACAGTGTCTAGAAACATCTTTGGTTGTCACAACTGGAGAAAGTACTATTGTCATCTAGTAAGCCAGAGCTGATGGGACGCATCCCATAATATACAGAATAGCCACCACCACAAAAAATAATCTTGTGTCTCATAGTACTGTAATCTCCCTGGCACTGTCTCTGCCTACATGTGTTTTGCTTTATCCTCTCTTCTTTGTTTATAACTTTTTGATCTGGAAACATTACGGTATGCAATGCAGCATTTCTTTGCATAAGAGCTCCCAGGGAAAAGGCCAGAGTGTGTCAATATGGTGTTGTGTTGTGGAATTACTGGTCAGTCAACAGGCACAATGAAATGCTTTTCAAGAGGAATCCTCACTTAACCATAGCCTCAATTTCCCTATGTATTGGAGAACATGTGCTGAGTATTAGAGCAATAGGAAAGGGCCGTAATGAGAACACTACCATAAGGATTGAAAGATTGAGGTTTAGCCACTGGGTACCCATGTGGCTGTGTGACTACTTTCTTCATATGGTTCTGTAGAATCAGAATCTCACTGCAATACTAGTGTTGCTTACAATTAAAAGAATAGCTGAGCAAAATAATAGTGTAAGGATATTTTTATTATAATTTTCTCTTATTTTGAAAAGTAAAAACAAAAGCAAGAAAAACAAAAACAAATACAGAAACAGGATAACATGAAACAATATATATAAATATTATGGATTTTCCAACCAAGAATAGCTGATTAACAATGAATATGTTACCTATTTTTAATGCATTTAGCAGGGATACAGGGTCTACAGGGTCTCACTATGTAGATCGAACTCATAGTGATCCTCCTGTTTTCAACTTCCCAAGCACTGGGATTAACCGGGGCACACCACCATGCCCAGTCTCCGTCACCATCTCAGCACACCCTGGGGGCAGGGCTGGCACAGCACACAGGGGATCAAACTCAAGCTGCTGCACTCTGACTAGGCAAGAGCTTTAGTCCCCTGAGCAATCAGACTGGCCCTTATATTTTCTATTTTTATCATGAAATCTGTTGCTCAGATTGACAGATACAGTTATGCAAGATGGGACATATGATTGACTATTACCTCAGGCTTTTAAGAAATCTTAAATTTTTGTTCTTTTTCTTTTATTACCTTTTTCTTAAAAAAATTTAAAGAGAGTATAGTGATAATGGATATGACATTAGAAACAGTACACATTTAGAAGCCCAAGACGACAGGCATTTCAAGCATAGTTTTTACACATTGCTGTCCTCCATGTAGTTGTATGGATTGCAGATATCTGTCTACAGAGCTGTTCAAGGTGAGAATTCCACACATTAACTGCTATTTTCATAAAACTGATGTAATTATCATTGCACTCTTTAAAAATTTTCCTAAGCTATTAAGATAATGTATTTCTTTTTTAACATTTTATTTTATTTTGAAAAGCAAAAGTGAGAACAAAAATCAGAAGCAAAGGCAGAAGTAGGGTAACATACAATAATATATATGTTACAGATTTTCAAAACAACAATAGCTGGTTAAAAAGTGGTTGATATATTATCTATTTTTATCATCAGATCTGTTGCTCAGATTAACAGAGGTAGTCATGTAAGATTGGACATTTAATTGAATATTACTGCTTGCTTTCAATAAATCTTGAATTTTTGTTCTTGTCTCTCTTTTGCTTTTCTTTTTCCTACCTTTTAAATATTTTAAAGAGAGTATGGTAATAATTGTTGTGACATTAGAAATGGTGCACATTTAGAACACCAAGATGACAGGTGTTCAAGCTTGGTCATTGTATTACACATTGCTGTCCTCAGTGCAGATGCTTAGATGCAGATATTAGCATACAGAGTTGTCAAGGTGAAAATTCTACACATTAACTGCTGTTTCCAAGAAACCGATGGAAATTCTTAGCACAATCACATTGGTACATTTTAGATGTACGTAATGACCACATTCATCATTGGGAATTTGTACCTGTGCATGAGAACTTTTTTCCCCATTCTCCTTTCATCCCCTCTTCCCCCCACCTTATTTACAAAAGCTTTGTTTTCTCATTTTTTTTCTTTTCCATTCATTCCTTTCCTGCTCTTCCCTCCCCAGTTCCCTTTCCCATTTGAACATTTTCTTCCTATTTTACCTTAACTATTGTATGTTTTGGCACTATTTATGCTGTTGGTTACTCACACTAGAGAAACAATGCAGTATTTATACATGTGTGTCCCACTTATTTCCCTTAGGAGTATGGGCTCAAGGTGCATCTATTTGCCCAGCAATGTTTCAAGCTTATCTTTCTGTATAGCTGAGTAGTATTCCATTGTACGTTGTTTAAAACCCACATCTTTATCCATTCATTAACTGATGAGCATTTGAACTGCTTCTTTTAAATGAACTTTTTATGTTGGACTAACTACAGATACACAGAAAGTCTCTAGACACCACAGAGGGATCTGTATACCCAGTATCTCCAATGTTTTTGTTATCTTTCATAACCTTAATACTTTTTCCAGAAGTACCTGTAGGAAATTAACATTGGTACATTACTCTTCCCTAAACTTGAGATTCTATTTGAATTTCACCAATGTTATCACTAATGTTCTTTTCCTATTCCAACATCTAGTCAAAAATCTCACATTGCATTCACTATTTCTTAATTTTTTTTTTTTTAATTTTAGCCAAGGGTCTACAGGGTGTTCAGTATCTCACTACTAGCTCAGACTTGAAGTAGTCTGCCTGTTTACAGCCTCCCAAATGCTAGGATTACAGGGGCACGCCATCCCGCCCAGTCTCAATGGCTATCTCAGTGTGCCCTGAGGGCAGGGCTGGCACAGCTGGCCAGGGATCGAACTCCTGGCCCCTGTGTCTGCTTGCAGGTGCTTTAATCTGCTGAGCTATCTCCCCAGCCCCTAAAGTGAGAAACTTTTAGTCCAAAAACAATATAAAATATTAATTCTGAATAAATTAAAAAATATATAACATCATGGTACATGGCACAGTACTCATGCATGCTCAAGTCACTAGTTTTTTATTTACATTAAAACATGTATTAGGTCTTTCAAAAATGTGTTTGAGCCCAGGGAGATAGCTCAGTAGAATAAGTGCTTGCTGGGCAATCACAGGGTCCTGGGTTCAATCCCTGGTACTTCAGAAAAAATGTGTTTGAGCAACTAGTACATTTGAGATGTTGTGCAAAATATTGAGGACACTATGAAGACCTTCAATTTCTTGGCATACGCATCTCTCAGAAGTTCCTAGATGATTGGGTAATGGAGCACATTAATCTTTATTCTGCATTTTGTGACATCTGATGTAGGTGTGGCCATGAAGGTGCTGGACTGACAGGCAGTGCCCCTACCCAGCCAGAGGGCTTTGCAGAGTGGGGACAATTAGGAGATTGGAGGAGGAGGCAGCATCTCAAGCACAGGGCACACAGCATGTGCAAAGGCCCAGGGACAAGAGTATGATGATACCAGAACAGAAAACTGATGAATACGGTAAAAGAGGCTTAGGTTGGGAAGATGAATGACCTCAAAAGCTGAACACAAGAAGCTGATTGTAAAAGCTTCACAGATCATGGTAGGGCATTTCTTTGAGGAATAGTGGTGGGTGCAAAATAGATTATAGAGTTCAAAGGGTCAGGATTAGAATTCCCATCAAATCACACTCTTTCATGGTGATCAGATACTTGGAAAGGATACTCACAGGTGGGCAAAGTTTCATGAGACTATGGCAAGAATTGTCCAATGAGGAGAACAGTGGCCAGGACAGGCTCAGGCCCTATACAAATGTTACAGTGAATTCAGTTGGTTGGTAAAATAACTGTTGAATTTTTTTCCTGGAATTAATTGGTCTTGGTGAAGCAAAATCCTGGAATTTGTGCACAGTATGTAGTGGCTTATTTGGGAACTGAGCCTGGGGCACACGCAGAGTTTTTCTCCTGGACAACACAGGATTGGAACAGCATGACCGATGGGAACTTGCTCAGAGTATGAGTGGCTGGGAGCATGAGCTGTGGCAGAGCAGGTTACTTAAGGTGGCGCTGACCATTGCAAGCCCATTCGCTGTGGCGCTACCCCATTCTGCTCTTCCTCACTGGCAGGAGGCCAATCAGCACTCAGCCTTCGTAAATGCCTAGTGTCACAATGGACTTTCTTCCTGTTTTGCACACTAGTGCCCAGTGAGCATTTATTTTCACCTTTCTAATGGGAGTATCTCAACAAATGCTATCTTGGTACTTGTCTTAGTCCATAGCTTATCTGTAAGTTGTTGACATGACCATCCCTAAGGATACTTACTTGCTTGCTTATTTGTCTATAAGGGAAGCCTATGCTTAAACTGCAGGTCTTATGGGCTCTAATAATGTATGTTCCCTGCTTATCAAGTGAGGTTTTAATCAGAGCCCTGAAAGGCTCTCCCCTTTAATTAGATAAGTAGACAGACAGTCAGAGATGGCTGTATAGCTATACTGACATAGATAGAGATATATGGCTATATTGACAAATAGACATACAGTTATCAGGAACAAATTCTAAAACGTGAATGAGTAAATAAGGGCCAGCCAAATAGCTCAGCGGATTAGAGCTCCTGCAAGCAGGCACAGGGACCAGGTGTTCAATCCCTAGGCCTGCTGTACTGGCCCTATTCCCAGGGCACGCTGAGATGGCAATTGAGACTGGATGTGGTGGCACACACCTGTTATCCCAGGTCTTGGCAGACTGTAAGCAAAAGAATCCCTAGGAGTTTGATCCAGTAGTGAGACCCTGAACACCCTGTAGACTCATCCCTAAAACATACAAAAAATAAAATCAGTTACCCATAGTTCAAAGGCCAGATCTGACTGCCTAGTTTTGTATATACTGTAAAGCTTATTAGCATGCAGCTATTTTCATCTGTTTATCTGTCACTTATGGCTGCTTTCTGGCTACAGTGACAGAGTTGAGTAGTGATCACAAAAGATACCCCATGGGTTGCATAGCTGAAAATATTTACTACCTGGCCCTTTGCAGCTGTTCTAAAGGAAAGAGTCTTAAAGGTGCTGGTGTTATGTTTTTAATCTAAGGAAAACTGGAAATCCTTTGGGTTACCCATGTGTGCCAAAAGGCATAGTGCCCTCTGATCTCGGGCTCTGTTTTTCCACAGGATCCTCTATTACCTTAGTAAAATTAACCAGACTTTTTGCTATAATTGCCTGGGAGGTGTATACCAGGTAGGGGATGCCAACTAGAGCAGTGTTTATAGGGAGCTGAGGACACTGGGATATTTGAGTCAGGTTGTACCTCATTTCCTGCCACTAAATTCTTGTACCTTACATGGTACTGAATGACAAATAGTAATCCAAACCAAGACTGAAATTTCAAAGCTGTGACAGCTATGAAAAATTGTCTACATAGAATTCAGTCAAAAATTTTAATGGTTACATC
Organism: Ctenomys sociabilis; assembly: GCA_004027165.1. Lineage (NCBI taxonomy): Eukaryota > Metazoa > Chordata > Mammalia > Rodentia > Ctenomyidae > Ctenomys > Ctenomys sociabilis. Next base: position 20,974 of record PVKA01019842.1, read on the forward strand.
TTCAAAATACAAATGTAAAGAATGAAATAGAGTGGACTTTATTATATATATGAGTAAACTCAGGATGATGAGACCTGGACATCATTGTCATATATTTTTCTGATTAGATGGGGTGAAAAATTTAGTTTTTTTTTTTTTTTTTTTTTTTTTTTTTTGGTATTCCAAACTCATAAGAGTAGTCCTTTGATTTCTAACAAAATGTCAAAATAATGTAAATAATATTCTACATGATAAGACCTGAAATCTTGATTTGTCTGGTTTCTGGTCTGAATCTATTGAGAGTAAGTATGCTTTGTTCCTGATTGAAGATGGTCAAAAAGAAAGCCTTTATTTTCTCTTTTTTGGGAGTCCAGCCAGAGTATGTACCTGCATTGTTTGTTAGCAGCTAAAATGCTAAATAAAGATACTTCAGCCCCTCAGGAGTTCTGATCCATCTTTGCCCATGCTATTGTTAAAGTTATCATAATTACTCTGACTCTCATAGAAATAACACTGAAACTCATGCAGACACTTATTTTCTTCTTCATTTTTACTGTGCTTAGCATTATACTTTACACAAAGTTGCTGCTCCCTAATTATATTTAATACCATATAAGGTACAGCTGTCTTTAAAGATGTTAATAGCATATCACTGTTCAAATTTAAGATACTGCTTTGTCATAAGATACTGCTTGGTGCTAGGAGGCATACCTCAAGGAGAAATGGTCTGCTCTACTCTTCTAAATCTGATTAAGAAAATATTCTATTGGTCATGTTCAAATAAACCTTGTTTTTCTACTTTCTCTTTTTATTTTATGTACTTATTTCCAGGCCAACCATTTAAACTTGATCCCAAATCTGCTCATCGAAAACTGAAGGTGTCCCATGATAATTTGACAGTAGAACGTGATGAGTCATCATCCAAAAAGAGCCATACACCTGAGCGCTTCACTAGCCAAGGCAGCTATGGGGTGGCTGGAAATGTGTTCATTGACAGTGGCCGGCACTACTGGGAAGTGGTCATAAGTGGAAGCACATGGTAGGCAACTTATATCTATTATTTTTCAGTTGTAAAAGGGAACATTGTATTGTGTACATCATCATACTATCCACCCATACCAGCATCTATCCTGAAGAATCAAATGCAGGAAGGTTGTGTGGATCAGCTTTGTTACAGTAATGCTGTCTAACAAATATGCCAAAATAGTGGCTTCAAACAACCCCCATTTATTACTACCAACTCCCACATCTGTGGTTTAGTTGATCAGGGAAATCACAATGGGACTTTGCTTTTGGGTGTTGTTTGGGTCAAGTTCTTTTCTGTGTCTCTTTCTCTTCCTTCGATGCCTGCGCTATCCAGGCCATGTTGTCAATAACCCAATAAGGGAAGCATGTTTCAACCTTCTGCTTGCCTCTTGTTTTCTAAATTTCTATTAGCCAAAGCAATGTAGAACATAGAGTTCTGGTTCCCAGAAGAGCTATAATTTCCAAACACTGCTCTTTCACATTTTAAAGCACAAGTTAACTCACTAAAGCCCATGGGCAAGCCTGGCCCCAGTTCTGTTTTTACAAATAAGATACTATAGGTCTCAGCCATGCTCATTCCTTTGGTTATACTTGGCTTTGAGATCCACTGACACATTTGACTAGTTAAGACAGAATCCTGTGTCTGTATAGATGAAAATATTTACTTTCTGTCCCTTTAGAGAAAAGATTTGTCTAATTTCTAACTTAAAATACTAATCACCATCATGAAAAATAAGGTGTTTTCTGTTGCTTTGTATGTTTTGTGATACAAGACTGAGTCAAGCAGTGTAAAAAGCTAATAGTTGAGTGAGTGGAGGTAAGCAAAAATGAGAGAATGCAGGTAATTTCAAGAGGTCTATTAGAGCCAGCCCAGTGACTTTTAGCCCATTGAGTTCTCCAAGACTAAGGGATAAAGCAGGATGCAATCTACATTGGAATTTGTTAACTCTGTAAAACTGGCCTTCCTTAATGCCCAGTCACAGATGTCATCTCTCCCTTGGGCCATTCATCTCACAAATGTCTGTTAACTATTGATCAAAAATTACTGATCTGTAATTTTTAACAAGTCTCCATGTGGCACAGCTATAGACCAGACAAAGCATTGGTTTAAGCACTTTACAGATGTTAATTTATTTATTCATCATAACAGCCCTATGAGAGTAGATGCTAATAGTATCCTGTTTTGCAGATGAGAGGACTGGGACACATACTCAATAGTATAAAACTTTTTTTTTTTTGAGGTACCGGGGATTGAACTCAGGACCTTGTGCTTGCCAGGCAGGTGCTTATTCTACTGAGCCATCTCCCTGGCCCCATTATAAAACTTAAAGATAGCAAAGCCAGAAACTCTTAACACCAGGGATAAAGCTCTTAAGCAGGAGTCTACAAACACTGTCAGTAAAGGGCCCAAAGAGTTGATATGTCTGCTTTGGGGACTAGATGATTTTTGCCAACCAATTCAACTTGGCCATTATAGTGGGAATGCAGCCATAGACAATGCACACACAAATGAGGGTGGTTGTGTGCCAATAGAACTTCTTTTATAGCAAATAACCAGAAGGCCAGAGTTGACACCAACTTATAGTTTGCTGATTGCAGACCCTATCCACCATACCCTGCTATTCACAAAAGAGTGGTCAATTTTTTAAATGTTTTAGTTACTCTCTAGGGCATATAGTAGTGATACTTTAACCCTTGCTTTAAAAATAAAGCCACCATTCAAAACTGCATAATCTGAAGAAACAACCTTGCAAGAAAGTATTTCTTTTGATATAGCCATGATAAAAATCTATTTTCACAATACCTTGCCATTCAAATCTATGCAGATAGTGCAATGTATAAAAGTATTTGGTAGTGAAGGTACAAGTAGTCTAAATCCAAAATGTGAGGTTGTAAGTTTGAGTGGCCCGTCCTTCCTAGTAACAGTACCTATATTGGCTAAGCCAGTAGGTAAATGCTGTTCACATGATGTTTTTCACACAGAACACTCTCCTACACCCTACCAGGGGATGAAGGACAAATCCTTTACCCTAATAGGCTCTGAGGTAGACTAACACTTACAGTATTTAGCTCCTCTTGGGCAAAAATAAAAGCACAAAGAAAAATACAAATGTGAAAGAAAGCGAACATTTCTAGTTAATTAATGTGCTATATTAATCTAGAATGGAATCCAGTATCTAAATGAGTATAACCCAGTTAATAATTATTTATGATACATAGTAGCTAATCCTTATGATCTCATTGCCATTGATGAATAGTGTGGAAAATTCTACTAGAACACTTCACTTACATAAAGCAGATCACCATTACCTTTAAAACACCATCCAGATGTCAAAAACAGCTCACAATTGATTGCCACATTTTGGACGTTTACAAAGTTGACTGTCAATTTTGGAGCATCCTCATGTAGAAAGTGGTTTCACATTTCCAGAAAGGTTTTAGCAATGAAGGAAGCCCCCTGTGATTAAATGTCGGTGACACCTTGAGTTGCAACAGCCAATGACACATATATTTTCTCATGAAATATGATCCTGGCTTTAAATTAACGTTATGATCGTTCAACGGGGCATGTTAACATTGCTCTGAGAAACAATTTTTATATGTTTCAATTCTCCATGTCTCACTGCATAACTTAATGGGACGTTACATTCTGCTTGCACCTTTGATGTGCAGTGGAAATATGTGCATAATTTTACAGATTAATGATAATATAATGATGTTTTCCTTTGCTTAATGGACTATACACTTGATTATTTTCTTACTCTCTAATGTTGTTAATGTGCACTTCGGGTTTTATGAAATGGTGTTAACTAAAGCAGTAATCCTGGATTCAGGCAATGATTACTGGGCCCAAAGTAGAGGGGCAATACAAGATTTCCAGTTTGCTCCTGCTTTGGACTTTTTTTCTATTTTCTCATTGCTAAATGGAGTCAACCATCTCTTCCACTGCAACCACACATGCTTCAGTTAAGACCAAAGTAAGAAACAACATCCAAGTTCTTTAATAAAAGATTCAAATAATATGCAGCAAAAAGAAAAAACTATAAGGATATGGTTATTTTTGTTATAAATGCAGGTCCCAAATTATCTGAAAAGCAATGGAAATAAAGTCTGCCAAGGCGATAGGAACATTTTGGGGAAGAGATGTTTTAAATTACAAAATGAAGAGCTTTCCAAAATGTGTCAGTTAGGACTCAGCAGAGAAGCCCAAGTCAATGAGGCTCCTCCATGGAGGGAGGGAGCCAGCATCTTACAGGCCCCTGGCAGAACCAAGAATAAAAGTCAGCAGATCTGCTGCTGTAATGCCTGAAGTCACAGTGACCTGCGGCTCACAGCCACAGCAGGTGTAGATGGGAGATCATGCAAGGCTTCAGCGAACAAACCTCACTTCCTTGGTCTGCCACTGAAAGTGTTCGTCCTCCTTTTTCAACTTCTAGGTCTTATGCAAAAGTGTAACAGTAGCATAACCTGGCCTAGACCCCTATGGGAATGGGTATTCTAAGAAACACAATTCAGAATTCTCCGTGGGGTCAGGAGAAGATTGGCAAGAGGGAGATAGGATTTTGCATTGACAAGAGACTAGCAGGCAAATGGATTTAACAGATTACCCATTCTGTCTTTAGGAATTCAGTGATGTTATACTGTATTCACTTTCATTTTACCGTGCCACTCTTAAAATTCTTACATTTTAAATTTAACGTGATTTTTTAAAAGAATGTCATTTCAACAAAGACCGATAATTTTTTTTTCTCTCTGCACTGGATAAGGTGCCATATGTCAATAGACAATTACATCAGTTTCTGTTACAACATAGTAAAAGTCATTCAGCCTTTATTGAGAGTGATGTGTTTTGCTTCTCTTAATAATTGTGATATGTGTTGAATGTTACAGGGCACATCTCAGAGAGGTTAAAAGAGATTAAGAATCTTAGGACATTGTAGAAAAAATTGTTCATATTTTTTTTATTTTTGACCAGTATAGAATATTTAGAATAACTGGATATCCGCCATTCAAAGATATTTTAAAAATCTTAAAATGTAGTAGAAAATATAATCAAGATTCCTTTTGGCAATGCTGGATTGCACAATTTCTGGTGAGGAAAGGCATTACAGAGTGTCATTTAAGTTTATGGGTTTTATAGTAATCCTAAATTCAAATTCTGATGGTAAGATGAATTATGTATGTATCATCAGACAAAAGTAGTGAAATAGGATTGGGGGATAGCTTAGCAACATAAGCCCCTGCCTGGCAAGCACAAGGTCCTGAGTTAGATCCTCAGTATCTAATGATGAAGATGATGATGGTGGTAATGATGATTACTGAATATTACATACCAGGCCTTATACTCAAGATTTAGAAGGCATTTTTTTTCTTTTACCGGATAAAACAACCATGGGAGGTGAAGACTATTGTTATTCCTATGTTATAGATGAGAAAAAGACAGAGCGAGGACAAGGAATTTATCTTACTAAATAAAAAGCATTATTCCTGCTTGCCTTTACATGTGAGCCCAGAGATATGGAGGAGGACAGACACAGTATCCTTTGAAAAATTTAAAGAAGGTCAAAAAGAGAAGTCTAATGTTACACTGGCTGATATGAACTGGTAGCTATGAGCAACATGTAGCTATTTAAATAGTTTAGCTTTCATTAAAATTAAATACACATGCTCCTTCACTTTATCATGGAGATACACCCTTATAACACCATAGTAAAACGAAAATACTGTGTCACTGTGCCGCATAATGTGAGAAGATTCGATTGCATTTTGCTAGTCTAGAAACAGATAAAAAAAATCACAATTTAAATGATAATTCCTACTAAATATATCTCACTTTTGTACAACTATAAAGTCAAAGACTTTGCAAGTCTACCATTCTATGTTGGGGACCATCTCTAAATTTAAAGTTGAGTTTCTCAGGCTTAGCAGCCACAGTTCAAGTGCCCAATAGCCCATGTGGCTTGTGGCTATCACCAAAACAGAACAGAACACTTCAGTCATTGCAGAAAGTGCCTGTGGTCAGAATAGAATGTGCAGTACTTTATGATGAGAGATGAAATAAAACAGCAAAACACAAAGTTCAAATACACTTGCTCCCACCACCATTCTGTGTTTAGGAGGGAAGAAGATAAGAAGCACAGGTTTTGGGGTTTTGCCAAATTTTCACTTAAAGAGAAGGAGCAGGAACAACAGATGATCACTTTTTATGACCCCCGAGGACTACAGAGTGGATTCACACACAGGTGCACTGTGGCTCATTGTTTTCAGTGTCACTGTTTTGTCTCTCCAGGTATGCGATTGGCCTTGCCTATAAATCGGCCCCGAAGCACGAGTGGATTGGGAAGAACTCTGCCTCCTGGGCGCTCTGCCGCTGCAACAATAACTGGGTGGTGAGACACAACAGCAAGGAAATCCCCATCGAGCCTGCCCCACATCTCCGGCGTGTTGGCATTCTGCTGGACTACGATAATGGCTCCATTGCCTTCTATGATGCTTTGAACTCCATCCACCTCTACACCTTCGATGTAGCATTTGCGCAGCCTGTGTGCCCCACGTTCACCGTATGGAACAAGTGCTTGACGATTATAACTGGCCTTCCTATCCCAGACCACTTGGACTGCTCAGAGCAGCTGCCCTGATTATCTGGCCACCAGAGATGCTTTCTAGGGAATAGCAAAGTTTCAGGCCACTATTAGGCAATGAAGAAAATACAGGCTTCAAGAGTGTGATTAAGTCTCCTCAGAAAGTGCACAGAAACCAGATAAAACAGGGCTCAAAATAGATTTCTTTTACTGTTTTGTACTAAGAGCAGGCTTTAATAATTTCCTTAATTTTTTTTTGTATTTAGAGGAAAATCTATAGATTATTTATAAAAAGAATCGTAATCGATCACAACTGTTAGGAATTGGTTTTGCACATTAAGCAGCTCTTACAAGTTTTGCTTCATCACAGTCTATGGGACTGCAACAACAACAACACACAAACACCTTTTGTTGATTTGTATGTTTAATCACCTCCTCACGTAGTATTTCATACTGAGCCCATGGTAGGTCCTAATCACTTCAACAGTGCATAACAGAATATGCAGCTGTTTAAAGATAAAAATAATTTTGAACTTAGTAGGGAAGTACACAGGATTTCTTGCTCTGGTTTACTTCAAAATGTTTTAACCATAATGTTAAAAAAAACATGTGCTGGATCAACTAGAATGGAGAGCAAGTGGTAGAAGACAAAAGTCATTGACTTTACATCTCAAATCCAGCCACAATTCAATCTTTACCTTCTGATAGGATAATGTTGGAAAGAAAGGTTCTGGGACCTTTGCCCATTTCCCCCACTTCTTTCAGGGCTAAAAACTCTGGGCTAACATTATGAATTAGATCACAATTAAAAATAGTCACTTTGAATCCTACAGATTAATAAAACTTCAGGCTGATTTGTGTTTTATCAGAGGTAGGATTTTGTTCCATGGCATAAGACCACTTCATTCCTCTTCCTAATAGTTTTCTTAGAGTGATGAACTTTGTTCACTATATTTAATAGTTGACCTATTTCCCCTTCCCCAAATCAAGTTATCTTTTATCTCTGGGTTAAGGAAAAAGACACACCACTTTGGGTTGATTTTGCTCTCTGAGACATCAGCACATGGCCCCAAGCAGCACTACCACATTTAAATATAAATCACTGAAAAACACTTAATATTTATGAGTTAGCAATGACAAGGTACATTTCATCAAGTACTATTCACTAGTATACATGCCTCAAAAGTTATGATAAACGTGTTTATTAAACATATCTGGAAAATCATAGAAATCTCTCTATAGTGTAGTTGACCATAGACTTGTAATATAAAAAAATTCAGACTCACTATTTCCACACAGGAACCTGCTAATAGAACTTGCTAATCAACAAATGTCAGATGAAATTCTTTGCATGCTGATCCAACAAATTATAATGGTCCCTAAATGAAGGCATTTTCAAGTGGTCCTTGGACTGGAACTTAGGCATTGGTTCTGTCTTGATCACGTGTGTGACTTCTATAAATGATTTCAATTGCTCAAGTATTTATCTGGGCTACTCAGTCAGGCATTGACTAAACAGTTGGATAGGTATAGACCTGTTTTGCATAATTTTTTAAGCCAGATCAACCAGTTGTTTCCCTGAAATAAGTCAATAGGCCCATTGCTTCAGCATCACATGGCCAAAGCTGATATGATTGCTAATCTGGACTCCAAGAAAGACCAAGCTGGTCTCCTGGGTCCTTCTATCTCTTCCTTATGAAATGCTCTCCTTTTTCTTAATGGATAGATTCTATATATTTCCTATATTATTTATACCCAGAGAAATATTTTGATAACTACTTAAGATAGTATCACATCTAAAACTGAACATCTCAATGGAGAAAAACTAATCATTCTCTGGCAACTTAATGTGATTTTTTTTTACAATATGAAAGCTGTGTGTGTTTGCCTTCTCTGAATAAACCAAAAGGGTTGCCTCAGTAATTTTTACATACACTTTGGGTAACTGGATAATGGATATTTTAATGCACTTTGTACACTTACAGGTTCTAAATAAAAGGGTCTAAAACTCAGTTTCTGAGTTTTATAAAATCAGTCTCCAGGTACCAATAAACGTTACAGTTTGCCTTATGATGCTAACATAAAGCATTTTATTAGAAGGACACTATTTCCATGAATATTATGTTTTTTAATATCAAGATGTTACTACTCAAATTTTCACTGCAAGCTGTGTAGGGTGTGTTTGGCTATTTTTATAAAGACAAGACAGATTATGTTATAATTTTGTTGTGGAGGACTCACTCTTGGCTAACTTAAAATGTGGATGTAGCAGTTACTATTTCCAGGTTGTCTTATTTAGAGGAAGATGTGTATGTGGTGAAAGGCCGCAGTGTTTACTTTAATAACTGTAATGATGTAGAAAAGATTCCCATGTGGATTTTTTGAAAGTCTAAAAAAATATATGTTGTAAACATTTGCTGCAGTATAATTATGCATTCTCTTTAAATGGATTAGGGTCACGGTATTTTATTTTTCAAGGTCTTCACAGGAAGCATTTTGCTAAAGGGACAAAAGAGATGGCAGTGCCAAATAAATTAGCAGAACAAAATTGATGGAATGTCAACCGAGGTTTCAAGGGCCAGTATCATGGGTGTGTGAATAGCTCATTGGCTAGAGCCCTGGTCTCTGAAGGGCCCTAAGCTTGATTTGATGCTCTCCTTTCACTGTCATGAAATTCTTAACAACTTTCCACCAAGAGTCCTGCAGTTTCATTTTTAGTAGGCCCTGAAAGATTTGCAGCCAGTCTTCATAACGGAATTCAGAAACATGGTACCTCTTTTCTTGGTGGATAGAAATACATAAACCTGGATCTGAAGTTGAAGGATGCTGGCCATATCATTCAAGTAGGAATTTCAAGGTGGATTAATAGGAGGGTGGGCTTAGCTGAACACTGTCTTTCCAGCTTTAAGTGAAAATGACTTCTATTATTGACTGCAAATACTGATGAAGTTTTCCGCTGGAGAGGAAGAAACGGCTTGAGTATGGACGGGCTTATTATGGTACTGACACGTTGACCTCGAGCTTCTTTAGGAACTGAACTAATGCCCTTCATTCAGCATGGAATTCCACCCCACTCCAGGCACATGTGCAATGCCTGCAGAGACTCATTCTGTATGCTCATGTTCATGTGTATTTGGTGTTGGAAACTGATGGTCTTCCTTGATAAAATATTAAAAAGCATACAAAGACAATGTGGCAACAAGAGGAATTTCTTGAAAACAGTGCTTCTCTTCCAGGGCTTGAGTTTGCCCCCAAGGAGACATTTGGCAATGTCTGGAATCAATTTTGGTTGTCAAAATCTGGGGATATGGTGATACTGGTATCTAGTGGGCAGAAGTCTGGGATGGTGTTAAACACCATATAGCTCATAGTGTAGTCCCCCACTACAAAGAGTTATCTGGCCCTAATTGTAAGGTATGTCTTCAAACACTCTTGGTTGTTGGATTTTTGTAAATGTAAAATTCTCATAAATGTGTTTTACTCTTTTTAGTAAGTGATTCAGTGTCCAATAAAGCAAAGGCAAGAAATAAAAAGCAGGACTCATCAGTTCAAAACCTTCCCTGTAGTGGCTCCTTCACTTGCAAGAATATTTATAAAACACTTATGAAAATCTAAAATCTGTGGAGCAAGCGAGGCCTGTGCACATGGGAGTCACTGAGGAGTATCATGATCTGGATGAGCTTAGTTTGGAAGTGTGAAGCTGGCTTTCTTTATGCCTCCTTGCACCTAAACAAATTCAACCCCTGATACTGGAGTCACACTGTGAGACGCTTAGTCCAAACTATTGTCTTGATTGCTGTTGCTTCCTGGTTCAAAATAAAATCCTTTTTGTGGCACCAAACTAAGTCTCTACCTATGTTTGTAGCTTTTTCATCCTGTTTACGTATTTAAGATTTTCACAATCACATCTTCAAGTTCTGCTCCTTTTCCATACTATTTTGTTATGCATAGTTCATTTGTATAACATCTGAAACTGTCTGAAATCTACTATCACCCTTCTCACACTATGGTTATTTTGAAAGATGAAAAATGTTCCACAAGAATTTTTTTTTTTTTTTTTGGTGGAACTGGGAATTGAACTCAGGTCCTTGTGCTTGCCAGGGAAGTGCTTATTCCACTAAGCCAACTCAATGGCCCCTCCACAAGAAACTTAACATGATAGGAAAACTATTAAAGCGAGGAAGCCTCGAGCAAAGGTCACTGATGTCAAGTTATAGTGGGAAGGAGGAAGGGGAGCAATGGTTAACAAACAGGGCAGAAGTGGTGGGCTTTCAGCTTGCTCCAGGACAATCTCAGCAGCTACTCCATAACTCTAGGCCAAACCCCACCCCACAATCCATAGGACCTGACTCTTGGATTTAGAGGTATGAATCCTTTTGGTCTAGGGTGGTTCTTTGTGATTTCCATAAGCATGGAGAATCAAGACTGCAGCCAGCCTGTTCAGGTCCAGGCCTTCTGGCCTGAAGCTGTGTGTAGGACCAAGGGATCTTAATTGCTAATAAGCAACTACAAGAGATTCCAGTACTAGGGATAGTTTGTAAGATTCTCCTTAAAGCTTTTTTCCCAACCCATATCCTACATAAAAATGCAATTACAGTTCAAAATGTGCTTGCAAGGCAACATATCTTAGAGTCAGTGCCATATAACCCAAGGTAATCTTCCACTTGACTTTGCATAGAATTGTCTTTCTATCCTATTGATTCCTGGACCCCATCCTGAAAGGTCATGGATGAGAAGGTTGAGAGTATGATCCATCAACCTCTACTTTTTTCTTGAAAGAAATGAGTCTGAAGAGCATCTAAGATTAGGAGCTGGGGAGGGAGCATTTTAAGAGGGCAGGTGATGAATTTAGTTTGCAGGATATATTCTCTCTGTGGCAACTACTCTTGTGTGGATATAGAGAGAAAACAGCCATACAGAATATGTACATAGATAGCTGTGGTTGTGTTTCAATAAAACTTTATTTACAAGAACAGGCATTGGACTGCTTTTGGATTCTGGGCTATATTTTACTGACCCTGCTAAGGTAGACATGGAATTAGACCAGTGATATTTAAAAAACTCCTTGTTCACAGTGACTCACTTGTGTCCTTTCCTGCCTCATTGAGCTCTAAAAGCCCTTTCCAACATTGAACTATGTCAATTCTGTCAAACTGCAGAACTTGTGGAGAGTCATGGAGTTCTTAACATGGGACCACTCAGTGGGTATTAGATCTTCTCACTCAATTGACTATGGTGGAGAGTGCCAGGCTCTTATGATTAGTTTTATCTCTTCCATAACATTAACTCAAATCAGCCCCTCTCACAAGTGACAGTTATGTAAAATATATACTTTTTGATAAGCGTTTTGAGGTACATTTAATTTGGAGTTTTGATACTGAACAGTCACAACTATAATTAATCACCTTTTAAAGCTAGCTTGAAGGGCATGTCATATACTGCATAGGGTGGCCCATATCTCACTGTTTTAAAATAAACAAATAAAAAATGCTGATAAAGGTGCTTGCTTGTGATTATACTAGGAGGACCAAAAGGGAGACACATAGAAGCAGCAAAATACCTTTCTCTTGAGTATCATTTTCACTATCAGATGAACATTTAAGAATGTAAATTAAAAATAACTTTTAAAAAACCTTACTGAACTATATCAGTTCTGTCAAACTACAGAACTTGTGGAGAATTATGGAGTGCTTAAGCTCAGTGCTGTTCTAGCTCAGTACAGGCAACTTATAAAAAGGAATTAAGGTCTCTCTTTGAGTTCTTTTCAACCATGTCCTAAGAGAATTATTAAGGCATGATTAAATAGCAGCCATCACAATTAATGCCTAAATATGTCATGGCTAAAAACCAAAACCAAAATTAGTAATTACTAATTAACACAGGAAAATGACTTAATGAACATTGGTTCTCTTGTACAGTCTACTTATTCTCAAAACTGAATTTTGATTATACTCCTTAAAAGCTGTTCAATTTCACTAAAGCATTTTAAATAATAATGCTGATCTTCCCCTCCATTAATCTTATTCTCCCTCGAACTTCTACCCTTTTCCACATTCTATGCTCTGCCCATAGATCTTGAAGGGCTGTTCACACCAACTATTTTGGATTTTGCACCCTCCGTTGTAACTTCCCATACTTCAATGGGGGTTCAGTGCTTTGTTTCATGAAACAGTGCTCACTGACACTAAAGATACTGCCCACATCAAAAAGACCCAAACATCCTTAGATATTTGAATGACTTCTGCTAGACATGCAGCTGCCTTTTCAGACATTGAACAACCTAGTTATTTTTTAATTCTTCCCTAAATATCATCATCCACATCATCATTTCAGTCACAATCTTGCACAGCATGCCCCTAAATTCAAAGCTCTAGGTCTTTTTTCTCCATTGAACTTAGTTCTATTTTTAATTAATTTTATTAAGAAAGAAATAGCAATGAGATAGATTCAAAACACATTAGTAGGACAGTTACAATAATTAATACATTGCATATTGTTGTCTTCATAGGAGTTATTCATAGTACAAGATGCAGACATGATATCTTGCCTAAACACTATTAATACAAATATTTCTTCTCACTGAACATGGCTTACTTTTACTATGGCTTTACTTTTTATGCCACATTTTTATATTTTTCTTCTGGATGGTTAAGAACAAGATAAAGCAACCTACATAACAAAAAATACAACTTTTGTACCTGTCAAGGTCAGTCAAATCCTCTCAAACCTATATCGCAGTTTGTAGATCCTTTGTCTGTGTCAACCATGTGGATGAGTCATGACCATTGCTTGACCAATTTGCTCTCTGTGAAAGCCTGATAGAATGTTTTCTCTCCATGTGACTCGCCTTATGCACACTCTACATCATCAATCACTTTCCTCTTGGGCCCCATAATCTCCTTGATCAGAAAATTTGGGACACAACTGCATTACATGATGTTACAGTACAGGTTCTCATATGTCCTGAGTCTTAATTAACCTTGAAAGGTTAGGGCCAAAATGTTGGCTGTCCTTGTGGCCCTTTTTTTTCTCTAGTTTTTGGTTTGCAAAATTAGGTTGTTGACACTCCAGAAAAGAAGCTTATTGTTATCACCATACAACCTAGTTATTGAGCTTAAGCTCACTGTCTGAATATCAAACATCTTAGGCTTAACATGGAATAGGTTTTCTTCATCACGTATTGATATGTTAAACTTTAAGTCCCTACAAATTACAATGCAAAAAAATTTAAAAACTTAAAATATATTTTAAAAATAGGGATGAACAATTATATGTTTACTCATAAGTTTAGAAATCTAACCATATACGGCATTGTAGCAGTACAGTCCCACAACACTCCTTTTCCTGTCTCCTACCTTCATTCACCACCTCCCTCCTTTAAAAAAAAAAAATCTACCCAAGAGACAGCACGGCAGCAACCAGTGTGTCATGACAAGCAGCATGTATTCAGAAGACCAGAATGACAGGCACTCCAAGCATGAACCTACTGTTACAAATTGCCATCTTCCGTGCAGCTGCTTAGTTCACAGGTATCAGCATATATAGTTAGTCCTTCCAAATTAACCACTAGATTCAGAAATCTTCTGAAGATTCTCAGGATCATTGCCTTGCCCATCTTGTACAAATAGTCATATGGCTTTGCTTCTGTCATGTTTCCTACCTCTTCTCCTTGCTCTCTCTTCATTGTCTAGTCTTCAAGTTCTTACTTTCCTTTTAATTGTGTTATACCTTTCTATTTGTAATTCTTCTTTCGACTATACGATATTTACACATGTGTGTCTGGTTTATTTCACTTATGAGTATATTTTCAAGTGGTATCCAGTTAAATATAAATGCTTCAAGTTTATCATTCTTTATAGCTGAGTAATACTCCATTGTATAAAAATACCACATGTTTTTTATCCATTCCTCAGATGATGGGCATCTTGGTTATTTCCAAGACTTGGCTATCACAAGTTGTGAACCTATAAATAAATGAATAAATAAATAAATAAATATATATATATATATATATATATATATATATATATATATATATATATATATATATTACTATGACATGATGTCTTCAGATACTCTGAGAAAATTCCCAGTAGGGGGATAGCTGAAAAACAACTTTTTGATTCGTTGATTCATTGTAATGTTTTCTTCATCTCAATAGAATTAATTTCTGCTCTAATGTTTATAATTTCTTCCCATATCTGGGCTTTGGGTTTGGTTTGCTCTTCCTTTTCTAGATGTTTGAGGTACAGCATAAGGGTATTTATTTGTTCCCAGGCTGTTTTCCTAATGTGTGAGTTAACAGCTATAAATTTCCATCTAAGAACTGCTTTACCTACATCCCATAAATTCCAATAAATTATGTTTGATTTTTCATTGAGTTGTAGATATTTTTAAATTTCTTGTTCTATTTCATCTGTAACTCATTGGTTGCTGAGGAGGGTGTTGTTTAATTTCCATGTGTGTTTTTTTCTGGTTTCTTTTGTCATTTATTACCAGTTTCACTGCACTGTGGTCAGATAATATGAGTGGAATAATTTATGTTTTCTTGCATATACTTAAGCATGACTGATTTACTAGTATGTGGTCTATTTTAGAAAATGACCCATGTATAGCTGAGAAAAATCTGTATTCACCTGTGGCTGAGTGGAACATTCTGTATATGTCCAACAGGTCCATTCGTTTCAAGCTCTGGTTCAGTTCTGCTACTTCTTTGCTAATTTTTTGTCTGGTTGACCTATATTTTTGGGATAAGAAACTGGTAAGGTCTACTGTTAAGGTTGTCGTATTGGATATTAGGTTTTTCATGTCCATTAACATTTGTCTTATATAGTTGGGTGCGCCCTTGTTTGGTGTGAATGTATTTATGAGTATTACCTCTTGCTCTTGAATTTTTCCCCTAACCAGTATATAGAGGACTTCTTTATTTTGCTTGATCATTCTTGGTTCAAAGTTGAGACTGTCTGAGAACAGGATTGCTACCGTGCTTTGTTCTTAAGTGCGGGGGCATGTAGTATTGTTTTCCATCCTCTGACTTTCAGCCTATGAATTTCTTTATGAATTAAATGTGTTTCTTGTATATACCATATTGTTGGACTTTCTTCCTGATCCACTGTGTGGCTTTATTTCTTTTATTTGGTGAATTGAGTCCATTGATGGTGATGGTTATAATTGAGATGCATTGACTTATGATTGACATGTTATTTGCCTGCCATTATTTACTGCTTTTTCTCTTCTGTTTGTTTACCCTATTTGGTGAGTTCTTTCCATTCTCATTTGTGGAGTTCTGTCATTGTGGTCCTTCTCTAGAATATCTTTTAGTAGTTTGTACAGTGTTGGCTTTGTTATCATGAAATTCTTTAGTTGTTGTTTGTAATGGAACCATTTCACTTCTCCATTTCACTTGAGAGGGAGTTTTGCAGGATATAGTAGTCTGAGCTGGAATTTGTTTTCATAGAGGACTTCATGTACTGTGTTCCATTCTCTTCTTAACTTCATCGTTTGTGAAGAGAAGTCTGCTGTTTTTCAGATAGGTTTTCAAACTTCAAAGAGTGTTTTTGCAGGGTGTAGTACTATGGGTTAGAGTTTGTTGTCATAGCAGACTTGAAGTACTCTGCTCAATATGCTCTACTTTATGGTTTGTGAAGAGAAGTCTGTCGCTATTCTGATGGGTTTTCCTTTACATGTGATTTGTTTCTTTTCTCTAGCAGTTTTCTGTATATTGTTCTTTTGATGTATTTCTGAGATATTGACTACTATTTGGGTGTGTTTTTAATTGTGCTGTTGTTATTTGGAGTTCTGTATGCTTCAGTTACCTGAATGTCAGATTGTTTCCTGATATTTGGGAAGTTTTCTCCTATTACTTTTGACCATATTCTTTTTATATCATTTGTATTGACTCCTGTTTAATTTATGCCTATTAGTCTCACATTGTTCATCTTTGCAACGACTTGTAGATGTTGAATTATTTTTTCCTGCATTCTAGTTGTTTTTCAGAGATCTTTTCTTTCCTTTTCACTAGCTGCAATGATGTCTTCAAGAGCTGAATCTTTATTTTCACTTCTATTGAAATGGTTTTGCATGCTTCTGTTTTAGATTTTAAGTTGCTCTATATCTCTTTGTCTCTGCTTCATGCAGTCTGTTTCTTTCCTATACTGTGCATTCATGGATTCCATTGTTTTTCTATTCGCTATTGTTTTGTCATTGTCTTCTTCAGAAAAAATTATTAATTATTTCATTATAGTTATCCTTTCCTTCTTTACTTCAGAGATTACTTATTTGATTTCCTGTATACATATCTACAGTTTTTCCTTTACTGCAGACACTATTACTTTAGAGAGTTCTTTTTATTTCAGAGGTTATTTCTGACCTTAGTTCATCTATACTTTTCTACAGTTTTTTTTTTAATTCAGAGGCTATTAATTCAGACATTTCAGCTGTGTGATTCCCAGATTTTTCTACGCTAGTGTCTCTTGTATTTGTTCTGTGTGGGCTCTGGGCCTGAAATTGCATTTTGCTCCTTCTCTTTGTCATTTTGCATAGCACTGTCCTCTGACATTTGGCATAGAGCTTTGGTAGAGTTCTAACCTTCAGCATCTACTGATATTCTTTCCCAAGAGATTGTATGTTTAAGACAGTTATTGTTTTGTATTTACAGAACTACAATTAGGAACACTAATAATGGAAAGTGATATTTAGCAGTTAACAAACTTTTGTAACTTATGAGCTCATATTTTAGACAGTAACAGCAAGCATTATATTTGTATAGCTAAGCAGATATTAAATAGGGAATTTTTTACTTCCCTTAAGTTCTGTCTGATCACCTCCCCTTGATGTACCCAGGGTTTTCCAGGCAGACTAGTTTGTCCCAGTTACCTTTTACCCCCTCTCTAAGTCAACAGAGAAAGAGGAAGGATGCTGTCATAGATCTGAGTCTAGTAAAGTGACTCATCTTACTGGAGGTGGATCTAAAAAATTTGAACTTGTCCTGGTGTGCCTATTTTTTGCCTGCCTACTGTGCTCAGCTTCTTCCTGCTGCAGCACTTGGAAATGAACCCACTATGCCACTCTGGCAAGATGTTCTGCTCCTGAATTAGCTGGGTGGTTCTGGCCCTTAGCCTCTCTGAAGGGACTTCAGCTGCAGAGTTTCACACCAGGTCTGTATACAGGGGCTGGGCTGGCTCTGGAGGTGTCCCGAGAGCAGGGTGGAAATTTTCACTCAGATTCTGGGCCTGAGATGGTGCTGGAGGGGTCCTGCGGGGTCCTGAGAGCATGGTGGAAAGTCTCACTCATACATTGGGCCGGGGCTGGATCTGGAAGGGTCCCGAGAGCATGACAGAAGGTCTCAGACACCAATCCTGGGCAGGGTCTGGAGTGGTCTGGCGGGTGCAGCAAAGCAAAAGCTCTCCCATACATGCCTGGCCTGGGCTGGGTCTGGAGGGTTCCTGAGAGCACAACGGAAGATCTCACTCATGTGCTTGGCCTGGGCTGGGTCTCCTGAGCTTAATTCTGTACTTCAATTTATTTTTTGGCAATTAGTTTTGGATGTCTAAGGGGCTCTCAAGTTCAATATGGTTAGGACTGTGCTCATGATTGTCCCAATGGCTTCCTCCTAGCCAAAAGGTTGCATGAGACAAACGCTGAGGGATTCATATCTTTCTCCACACTATGTCCAATCCATCACCAAGATTTGTGGCCTTTATCTGTAAATATCCCTTTACCTTATTCTTCTCTACTTCTCCACACAACCTTCATGTTTGAGCTTTCACACTTCTTAACACTACATCTGAAATAACCTGTAATCCACATTTTCTCCTTCAATTCATCCCACAGAGCAGCCAAAGTGACTTCTAAGTTGGATGATATCACACACACTCCATCGTATTCTTTCCATCATCCTCATTTTCACTCCCAACCTCTATATATTGAATACCCACTCCTAATTCAACACCTCCTTTCTAAGGAACATTCCATAGTATGCAGATGCCACACTGTGGAGTTGTGCCTGCATATCTCATCAGCACCATCTTGGACAATTTCCTCTTATTTCCTGTGCACACTGATCACACTAGGTATTATAGCTATGCACCTCTACTTGGACCAAGCTTCTCTCAGCTTCTGAAGAGACACTTACCTTTCAGCTTGCTTCTCAACCTTGGGTTACTGGAGAATGGCTTTCTGTTCTCTGCCTGAATCAAATCTATCTAATACTTATTCATCAAGAAATATGCACCTCTTACATGTTTGTCAGCTTGGATTTAGTATTTCTCACACAACCTTTGTTCATCATTTCTGCTTACTTCCCTTCCTCTGCCCCCAACCAAAAGGACTATAAGATCCGTGAGGTCAGGGACCTGGGCTGGTTTTAATACTGTACTTCCTCAATAGCTTGATTCAAGTTCCCAGAAACCTAACTCTTTGTTCTGCACTGCAGTGTGCCAGAGTCACAGGCTCCTTCAGTTCTTCTCAGTGACTATCAAAGATTTGGCATTGAATTCCTTCTGACTTGTGCTCTTGTGAACTTAGACATGGCAAGTGGCAGGAGGATTCTCCTTGGGTGCTTACTACATACTTAACACCTCAGAACACAACTAGGAAATCCTGCCTTGCTTCTGTACATGGGCTGAATTCTTTATTTCCTTTATCACTTCAGAGCTTCTTTCTCTCTTCCCAGGTCTGCCTTCTTTCATCCCTTTAAATAAACTAAACATTATATCATAGTGATATATATGTACCTATGTTTATAGCAGCACAATTTATGGTAGAAAAATCTTGGAAACAACCAAGATGTCCACCACATAAGGAATGGTTGAAAAAGATGTGGTATTTCTATATAATAGAGTATTACTATCAGTTATTGAGAATGATAAACCTGAAGCATTTATATTGAAGTGGATGCCACTTAAACATATACTCGTAAGTGAAATAAACCAGACACACATGTGCAAATATCATATAGTCTCCCTAGTATAAGAAGACAAAAGAAGAAATACAAACAGAAATGTATAACAACAACTAATGACAATTGAATCAAATAGTTAGGGCAAACTGAACAGCATATGCTTCAGGATACTAATCAGCTTTTCTTCTGGATGGTTAACAACCTAAGATCACAAGTCAGAGCTGGAGAAATAGAAGAGCCACAAGGCCAGCCAACATTTTGGCCCTAGCCTTTCAAGGTCAGCGAAGACTCAGGACATAGGAGAACCTGTACTGCAACATCATGAAACTCAGTTGAGCTCCAAATTTTCTGAACAAGGAGATTATAGAGCCACAGAAGAAAGAGATTGAAGTTCTATAGTGTGCCTGTGGAGAGTCACATGAAGAGAAAACTTTCTCTCAAGCTCTCACAGAGAGCAAACTGGTCAAGCATTGGCCGTGACTCATCCACATGGATGACACAGACAAAGGAACTACAGAATAATGTACAGGACTACAAGATAAACCCTGAGAGGACTTCACTGACCACATAGGAAATATAAAGTACATGTGTTGGTATATAAGTCTTGATCTAGGTCTTAACCTTCCAGCAGAAAAGTATAAAAATGAAGTATACATCATGGGGCCATAATATTAAGATGAGCTGTAAATGGCTATGGTCGACAATTTCTTTGAATAACTCACTATTGTTGTAGAATGCTGGACTGTGTTGGATTGTGGTGTCGAGTTCAAGCACCTAAGTTAGTTGAATGACAATGGGGTGCCCACCTTTGACAGGTGTAGACAAAGGAAGGGGTGTAGAAAGAAAAAATCATGATGTATGTGTAAAGACAGTACAGTTGGGATAGATA
>PVKA01019843.1:0-33803 GCA_004027165.1 Ctenomys sociabilis
AATGTCCCTTAACTAGGATTATCTGGTGTTTCTCTGATAGATTAACTGAAGTTATGGGGTTTGGGAGGAAATCACAGAGGTAAGGAGCCATTTCTATCACCCTATACCAAATGCATCAGCCCAGCATGAGTCCCAGGGTGGATGTGGCCTCAACCCCCTGGCTGAGGCCATCCTTGTCTGGTTCTCCATGACAAGGTAACGGGTGTTGCTCTTTCTTCTTTTCTTTGCCTCCTCTTTGGAAGGAGATTGTTAAGCAGAGCCCACACCTAAGGGATGGGGAGTTACTCACCTAGATGTGAATTTTGTCCTTACATTAGGTAGTGATTTCTTAGGAAGCATCAAAAAAAAAGTGGGTAATTTGTACATCACTGAAATTAGGATCTTGGGCTTCAGAGGATACCATTGGGGAGGGGGGAGAGGGCTGAGGAGGCTTCCTGATAAGCACAAGGTCCTGAGTTCAATTCCTGGTACCAAAGAAAAAGGACAAGCTGAGTGTGGTAGTGCCTGCCTATAATCCAGCTAAGTAGGAGGGCAGGGCAAAAGGATAGAGTTTGTAGCCAGCCTGGGCAAGTTGGTCAGACACTGTCTCAAGGTAGAAAACAGGCTGTATCCAGTCGGAGTATCCCTCCCTCAGGGCCATGAACTCCAGAGAAAGAGGGGGAAGAGGAAAAGATAATGAAATACCATGAAACTAATTTAATTTTCATAGTTCCAGTGCCTGGGAGGACCAAGACCAAGGTGGCAGCACTGCTGGCTTTTCCTGTGGCCACTCTGGCTTGCAGAGGCTTCTTGCCCTCACATGGGCTTTCCCAGGTACCTGGTACCTCTTGTCACAAGAGCACTGGGCTGTTGAATTAAATAAGGCTCCACCCTAATTATCTCCTTAAATGTCCTGTCTCAAAATACAGCCACACTGGCTGCAGTGTAAAGTGCAGATACAGAAAACCTCACAAAATTGGAGACCAATGGTGGTCTCTAACCGTAGAATATTGTCTCTTGAGACCATAGCTCTTCACATCAGTGCAAGTCTTCAGACACTGACCCAGTCATCTTTAGAATTGGTAAAATTTGTTTCTTTTCCACATTTGACCTTTGATTCACTCTTAGGATATGTGTCTCTATGTTTCTGCATACAGAGAACTAGCCAGATGATACTGTGATTTTTCCTACAATCATTAAGCATTTAGAAAGAGAATTGTTCAGCTGGGCATGGTAGTATATGCCTGTAGTGCTATAGTCCCAGCTCTTCGGGAGGCTGAGGCAGGAAGATCACTTGAGCTCAGCAGTTGTAAGCCAGCCTAGACAACATAGTAAGAGCTTATGTAAGAAATAAAACCAAATGCCGGGCGTGGTGGCGCATGCCTGTAATCCCAGCACTAGGGAGGCTGAGGCAGGAGGATTGTTGTGAGTTCGAGACCAGCCTGAGCTACCAAGTGAGCTTAAGGCCAGCCTGAACTGCACGGTGAGACCCTGTCTCAAAAAAAGACAAAAAAAAAAAAAAAAAAGAAATAAAACCAAGCAAACAAAATAAAATGGAAAATGTGGGTACTTCTCTGTAATTCCAGTCTACCATGGAGACTGAGGCAGGAGCACAAGTTCAAGGCCAGCCTGGCCAACTTAGTGAGATCCTATTTCAAAATTAAAGAGCTTGGAAAGTAGCTCAGTGATTATACCACTTGCCTAGCATGTGTGAGGCCCTGGATTTAATCTTAGTACTGCCAAAGGGGTAAAAAAAAAAAAAGCAGGGGAGATGGCTCAGTGGAATAAGTGCTTTCCTGGCAAGTGCAAGGGTCTGAGTTCAATCCCTGGTTCTGCAAAAAAAAAAGGAATGATCCCTCAGAATTGCCCAGCTGTGTTCTACTTTGCTCTCTCTCCCTTCCTCATGGTCTGGGTTTCTTTTCTGTTTGCAGGGCTCCCAACGGGGCTAATCTTTTGATTGGAAGGGAGGAATTGTATATATTTAGGGTGGGAAGATTTTTCATTTCTTACACCTCAGTTATTGAAAGTGTGCTCTGGCTGTGTGTGGCGTTCCAGGCCATGGCGCTCCCCCATCAACATTGAACAGTGTCTTCCATGGTCCTCCCACCAAGTGGCCCTTTGCTGTTGGTAACGTACTTCCTGCCCTAGCCTGCAATTGTCTTTGCTGTTACCTTTCACTAGTTAGGCTGCTTTGATGAAGCACTCTGGGTTTACCCTTCGTGTATTCATGTAGCCTTCAGAATTCACAGTTCTTCTTCAGATTTGGAAAGTTCTTGGCATCATTTCTTAAGATGCTTTTTCAGCTCCATACTGTTTCTCATTTTCCTATAAGGATCCAAGATGTACACTCAGTTTCTCTACTCATTCTGCTTTTCAGTTGGATTACTTTACATATAGTCCCTCCCACAGGGCCAGGGAGATGGTAAGTGCTTGCCTGGCAAGGTTCAATTCCTGGTAACACATGCCATGTCGGTCCCACACTGAGCTAGCCACTGAAACCAGGCAGGGTGGCACGCACACTCCACACACACACTTGCAAGATGAGCTCAGAGCATTAAGTATGCTAGGCAAGTGCTGTATCACTGAGCTACACTCCTATCCCTGTAAAATTTTTATTTTGAGGTAGGATTTTATGAAATTACCCATGCTGGCCCCTAACTTAACCTCCAAGTAAGTGGGATTCTAGATATGCATCGCTACACCTGGTTCATAAATCCATGGATTTTGTTTTGTTTTTGTGGTACTGGAGTTGAACCCTTTGTCCAGGCTGCATCTCCAAGCCTTTTTAGTTTTTGTGGCAGGGTCTTGCTGAGTCACTGCATTGCCTAGGATGGGCTTGAGTTTGTGATCCTTCTTCCTCAGTCTTCCAGAGTGCTGGGATTACAAGTGTGCTTATAGGCTTCTACATAGCTGTCTCTTAAATTTGTGATTGTTTCCTGCCATTGCATTCTGTTGTTGAACCTACCCGCTAGATTTTAAATTTTAGCCATGTATCTCTCATTATTATTATTATTTTTATTATTATTATTATTTTGTCTTTTTGAGACAGGGTCTCACTATGCAGTTCAGGCTGGCCTTAAGCTCACTTTGTAGCTCAGGCTGGTCTCAAACTCACAACAATCCTCCTGCCTCAACCTCCCAAGTGCTGGGATTACGGGCATGTGCCACCATGCCCGGCTTTGTATCTCTCATTATTTAGATCCACTTTGTTCCACTCTGTATATTTGTTTGTTGAGGGCTTCTACTTCTAATTTGAAGAGAGTTTGTGATTACTTTTTGGGATATTTTTATGATGGGTGTTTTAACATCCTTGTCGGATTCTAATGTCTGTATTATCTTGCTCTTGACATCTCTTGCCTTTTCTCTCTCTTTTTTGTTTGTTTGTTTTTTTGGCAGAACCAGAGATTGAACTCAGACCCTTGTGCTTGCCAGGAAAGCACTTATTCTACTGAGCCATCTCCCCGGCCCCAACCTTTCCTCTTTTGAGTTGAGATTTATTTACCTGTAGGTTTGTTTGTTTTGTAACAGATAACGTTGTTTCTGAGCATTTTGAACTGCTTGTTAGAAGCCTCTAGTTCTTACTTGTTTTAGCAGGTGGGTATCTGTATAGACACAGAGTGTGTGTCCAAGCCCACATGGACAGTTTAACCTTCAGAACATTTTTGAGTTATTCTCATTGGTACACCTTTGTGCCCCCAGAGACCATCTGAACATCTGGACAACACCCCCCATAGGAAAGCAGTCTTCAGAGCTTACACAGCTCAGGGGAGGAGGAATCCAGGACTCCTGGACAAATTTGAAGTGTCCCTTGTTGGGTGGGTGTGGTGATACATACATCTCTGATCCCAACACTCAGGAGGCTGAGTCTAGAAGATTGCAAGTTTGATCCTATCCTGAGTGACTTAGTGATTTAGCTATACCTTGTCTTGAAAGAAAAAAGAAAACAGTCCTGTTCTTGGAGACCTGGTTGGTAGAGTTAGGATGAGGCAGAAATGTGCATGTATGTTCTCTTGCCCAGGACTGAACATGCAACTGGAGGACATCGCAAAGCTGAAGAGTAAGTGCCGCTTCCCATCACCCCAGCCCCCACCTCGAGTGCACCACCCCTGACGCTTCCTTGACCTACAGTGATCCTTCTTCGCCTGGAGGGTGCCATTGATGCTGTCCAGCTGCCTGGAGATGGCACTGGTGTCACTAGGCCAGGAAGGTGAGGAACAAAGGCCAATTGATGCCTTGACCCAGGCTCCTACCTAGAGGTTGTCTTTGTCCTCATAGTCCTGGGGCTTCACATACCAGTGAGGTCTGTCCTTAAGTCCAGACCCAGGAGGGGTAATCAGCTGTCCTGAATGTTCCATAGTTGCCCAGTTTTTCAGCAGTCTGGACCAACAAAGGCTTCTGTTTTCAAGGCAAATGATCAGTCGCTGTGACAGCTCTCCTGGGCACACAGCTAACTACTGCACTGTGATCAGGCCTGCTTTTGTTGCAGGCAGAAGGTAAAGCATGTTCTAGAGGCCCTGGGATTACTGTCTTCTCCCTGAGCTATTCTGTTCTGAACTCTGACCCTTGCAGTGATTATAGTTCTTACAGATGAAGCTTGACATTCATGGCTCCAGCCTGGCTCCTCTAGCCTTTCCTGCCCTGTGTTAAACCTCAAGGGCACCCTGCGGGTCCCCACTGGTCTCTTTCCAAAGTGTTTGGAAGGCCCACTCAGATATATTACCTCAGGAAAGCTCCAAGGACCCTTCTTGCATCCCATGTTGGCCCTGGACCAAGTGCCTTGGCCTTTTGTTTGGTATGTGGCTGTTGTGCCAAGACTCTCTTATTGCCACACCTAGAGGGTCCTGAGGGCACAGGCCTTTTATTTTGCTTTTGTTGATCCTGAAGGGCTCAGCATTTGTTTCTGAGTGCAGGAAGCTGCTCACCTATAGATGGCCAAAGCTGTAGGCCTGGTCCCTGGCCAGGCTCAAGCTTCTGTTTTTTTCTCTGTCAGCTTTATCTTCAACTTGTTTGCTGAAGCCCAGATAACATTTCAATCCAAGGTCTGCATCCTGGAGTCATTGGATCAGATCATCCAGCACTTGGCAGGACGTGAGTCTCTGGCTTACCAGATGGGGCTTATTGGGCCAGCCTCTTTTGATGCAGGCGGGAGCCAGACAGGGCTACGTTTAGCTGGCAGCCAGCACAGTTGTGTGGTAGCCTACTCTTTTTTTTTTTTTTTTTTTTCTTCTTGGTACCAGGGATAGAACTCGACTTTGCATTTGCCAGGCAGGTGCTTACGCCACTGAACTATCTCCCCGGCTGCCTCTTATCTTGTCTGCTCTTTACCCTATGAGCAGGACTCTGGCCTGTGGGACTTTTTGACTGGGATATTGAAGCATTTTACCATTAGACTGTCCCTTGTGCTCTTTTTTGAAGAGTGTCCCAGTTTTGCTGTTGGCATCTTTCTGTCATGTGTCTCAGCTCCCCTTTGAGGAAGAAAGGCAAGGGGCCGACGTGTGGTTCCTACCAGCTTCCCCCTCACCCACCCTGAGCCCTGCTCCTGCTCAGTGGCAGGGCCAGAAGACTTCCCTAGGTGTGCCATCATCTCAGCCTGACACTGTGATACCCCTCTCTGCTAGGTGGGGGTTTGGGCAGGTTTGAGCTACAAGACTCTGGAGTCTATTGAACTACTGGGGCTGGGGGCTCCTACATGCATTTGACAAGCAGAGCTTTTTGAGTCCAATAGATCTCCAAGACTTCTGGAGAGACTGTTCCCTCTGGCTCCCACCTGCCCTCCTTTAGCACACTCCACACTGACACTTGGGTAGGGGAAGCTTGTGGTGGGGCTTGGCCATGTGGTTATGGTGGCTTCTGGTCCTGTGGGGTCTGCATGGATATCACCTCCCTGTGGTGTGGCTATCAGCTGCTTGCTACCCCCACAGGTGCTGGAGTGTTCACCAATACAGCTGGGTTGCAGAAGCTCATGGACATCATCCAGGTAGGACCCTGCAGGCATTTCTTGTCATAATGGAGGTTAGGGGAAGAGCTTTAGGGACAGGACAAAGGCCCTAGCTCACATGTTTCTGATTAGCAATCCCATCATAAGTTTATTTCCTCCTGCCTTGAACCCACTGTAGACCTCTGGGAAAGCCACAGAGGATAAGTCTGGCCATGCTTGGCTGCTCATTGGCCAAACACACATGGAGAAGTACTTCCAGGTTTGGACCAGGAGTCTCCTACCCTTGCTGAGGTCCTTGAGAACTGGCTAGAACCCCGCAGCTCCAGATGGGCTCAAACCAGGTGATATCTGGAGACAAGAGACTTACTGAGCAGCTTCTCAGTGGAAGGACAAATGAAGGGCTTGTGAATGCCCTGTTCTTTGACCCACTGGTGAAGAGAAAGACTGAAGTATGAGAGCATGTAACTGAGATGTGCCAGTGGGAAACTCAGAGACAGTGTGACTGCAGGTGCACCTAACAGAAAGACAGTGGTGTGACTGTGGGAACACCTGACAGAGACGGTGTAACTGCAGGAACACCTGACAGATGGTGTGACTACAGAAACACCTGAGAGTATGACTGTGGGAACACCTGACAGACATGGTGTGACTGTGGAAACACCTGACAAAGATGATGTGACTGCAGGAGCATCTGACAGAGAAACACGTGACAGACTATGTGACTGTGGGAGCACCTGACAGAACATTTGACAGATGGTATGACTGTGGGAACCCCTGACAGAGATGGTGCAACCATAGGAGCATCTGACAGAGAGCTAGTGTGACTGTAAGAACACCTGATAGATACACCTGAAGGATGGGGTGACTCTAGGAACACTTGATAAATGTTATGACTGCAGTAGCATCTGACAGAGAGACAATATAACCGTGGGAGCACCGACAGAGGGAACACCTGACAGTATAACTGCATGAACACCTGACAGTGTGACTATAGGAGGACCTCAGAGAGAGATGATTTGACTCTGGCAATACCTGACACACACAGAGAAAGGCCAGTGTGGGAATTCCTGACAGAGACAGCTTGGCTGTGAGTGAACTTTGACAGAAATGACTGTGTGAGGACCCTGACCAAGTGAGAGAAATATGACTATAGGAGTCCCTGATAGAAAAAAGGGTGGGAGCTGAGGAGATAGCTCAGTAGAATAAGCACTTGCCTAGCAAGTGCAAGGCCTGAGTTCAATCCCTAGTTCCTCAAAAAAAAAAGGGTGATTGTGGAACTCCTAATTAACAGAAGCATACACGTGGAAGCCCCTGACTGCGAGAAGTGTGACTGTGAGGTCATTGGCAGGAGAGACAGCAAGACAGATATATGGGGCTCTTTCTGCTCCTTTAAGTCTCTTTCTGCTTCATGAATGTTTCAGCAATAACCTCTCCTTGTCTGTAAATTCCAGCTATCTTCCTTTGGCTTAGTTGAGCCACTTCCTCAGCTCCAATGGATAAAATAGTACCTGCCCAGGTTGGAGGTGGGTAAGGTGCTGTTTGGAGTCTCTAGGAACCATTTTCCTTTTGTTGAACCTTGTTAGGTTTTCAGAAGAAAGGCTATTAGGAGCCCTGACTGTGAGACCTCTGGACTCCTGGGAGAAACTGAGGCACAGGAGCACTATATGTGTGGTATTGTGTAAGGTTTCCTCTTGGGTGCTTCTGCCCAGGCTGTGCCTTCAGGCCATTTGAGGCCATGGCAGGGTAACCATTCAGCGAATCTCCCAGTGTTTTTTGCCTAGGATAATGCCCTGGGAATGACTGCTGGGTTGCTGAAGTCTGAGCTTCCTCGGCCCCTGTCACCATCCAGAGCAACTGTTATGCCATTTTCTTGAGTGTTCTTGGCCCTAGGTAGGAGGCCCTGTTCCTGCCAGGCAAACTGCTTTCAGTGTTCTAACCAGTCACTACAGATGAGCAGCTCCCAGGTACCAGCTCTTCCCTTATGAAGGCCCAAGGTCAGTTGCTGATCCTAGGCCTAGAGGACAGTGCTGAACTGGGTGCCGCCTCTTCTCTTCCTTGGAATGTGACTCCACCCTTCCCATGAATGGAGAACAGTCCCTAGAACCCAAAGCAGGTCACCCTGTAGGTTTGATGCTGCCTTTAGCTACCATTGCTCCCAGCAGATGACTTGGCTCCCCTGTGTGGGCCTGTAGGTGCTCACCAGTGTTCATGCCCTCAGCTGGGGACAGTGACTGATGAGGTGCTCGTCTCATCTCTGCTTCCTGAGCACCTCACAGATGCCAGGACATTAGTGTGCAGCTGGGACAGTGCTCTCAGGGCTGTAGCCAACCTGTCCTTGGAGTTTAGGCACCAGCCCAGCCTTTTAGGGCCGCAGAAGTCCAGCCCAAGGCAGGATGACATGCAGATAGTAGGGCCAAGTTTCCTGTACTGGAGCCCTTGCTGTCAGCTATGCTGTAGGAATTCAACACATGTTCATGCACACCTACACATGTACATGCACACTGTGAGAAGTTTTTCCTTCATGCCTTGTCCTGCCCCAGTAGTGGTGCTGTTTTCTTAGTCTCCTGGGGTTGTCATTGCTCTTCTTTTCTCCAAATCTGGCAAACCTGTTCAGATGTTTCTGGGCCAAGTTATGTGTCAGCTAGAGCTGAAGCCAAGTTCATACCACACCTCTTGTCACTCACTGTCTGAGATTTAAAATGAGTTGACTGTTGAGTTCAAGGCCAGCCTGCACCACATAATGAGACCCTTCCTCCAAAAAAAAAGAGTTGACTGTTGCAGATTCCTTGAGAAGCTCATGGTTCTGTGAGCCCCTAGCAGGGTCAGAGAGCCCTGCTCTTTACTGAGAGCTACTTGGGCCCATGGGGAGCTAGAGTGTCTCTAGACTGGCCATGGGGGGCACAAGGAGGAGTGGTCCTTCAACTCCAGGTCCTATTGCAGTTTGCATCACAGAGTAAGCCTGTGACCTGTGTGTGGTAACACTGCTGCCGAAGCCCCACAGGAGCAGGTGCATATGCTGAGGCCCTGCTCACCAACCCACCAGCTCACCAGCCCCATTCACCAGACTGTCCTCTGTGGTGGGGGCATACACAGACCCATGCAGCGTGCCGTGTGTATGCAGTGCCCAGTGGCCCGGCCTCACTTTGGGCTGCTGGTGTGTTGAGAACATGCCTTTTGGCCCTGGGGTCTGTTTTGTTGTCCTGGTCTCTGCAGTGTACCTCCTTAGTTCCCTTTGGATGACACCCATTTCTTGCTGTTGCAGGGGTGCCTCCGGGGGCCGGTGGGAGTTGTGTGGAAGTGTGTGCCTGTGCCTGTACTCTGAAGCCAGTGTCCTGCCCTGATCTGGCCACTTTACTGAGTAAACTCCTGTTGTGGTTTCTTTCCTTCCTATAGTGATCATCTCGTACATTTTGGCCAGTCACCCTTTTCTGTGTCCTTTTCTCAAGGGTTTTGTTTGTTTTTTGTTGGTTTGTTTTTTTTTATTGCAGTACTTGGAATAAACTCAGAGCTTTGTGCTTGCTAGGCAAGTGCTTATTCCACTGAGCTATCTCCCTGGCCCTTGTTTTTTGTTTCTTCTTTTCTTTTTTTTTGCCAGTTTGTAGGGCTCTTCATAAATCTTGAGTGTTGAGTCACAGGCAACACATATTCTCCACTTACCTTTTTCCATCTTTGGGAGGGCTCAGATACTAGGGGACCCTTGTCATGAGGATTTCTTGTCCCAAGGCTCCAGTCTCCTGACCCATCTGGTTGGCTGGTCTCATTGGTTTCCAGTAGCTTAGCATTTGGGCTTTGACTCTGCTGGTCTCTGAGGCATGTGCAAGGCACAAGTCCACCTTTTCCTGCCATAGGTCAGGTGTTTGCAGTCCCCCAGGCTCTACTTGGCTTCTGTCACTGGTGTCATTTTATTCTTATTCTTACTTACTCTTTATTCTTATTTGCTACAGTTCCAGTAGGCTCTGATACTGGTCAGAACAAGTTCCTGTGTGACCTTGAGCAGGATATATTACATTTCCGATTATTTGGGGGTTCTAAGGGACACAAAGGGAGGATCGCTACATTGGCTGGAGGGGAATTCTCACAGGGTGCTGCTTTCCTGATGGGTAGAGATTGCCCCTGGAAAGGGAGAAGACAGGCAGGTGTGTGCTGCTGCTATTTGGCCTGAGGATACATCAGGTAGATGGCACGGCCAGATGAGCCCCTGAGTGTGTGGGTGAGTAAAGCGTGACTCAGAGAAGCACAGGATGGCCTCAGGGTCCTGTGTGCTGGGCCAAGAGGCTTCACTTACCCTATCACGCCACAAAACGCTTTGTCCTCTTGCCCTAAGTCCTGACCTGTGAGCTCTGCTTTCTAACCTTTCAGATCGTGTTCAGTTTGGATCCCGCTGAGGGCAGCCCAGGAATCTCACAGTCCTATAAGGTGGGAGCTGCCTCCAGGATAGGGGAAGGGCTAGAGCTGTCTCTAGAAGCCGCTTGGGGCCTCATCATACCATACCTGCTCACCCCTCCAGGTGCACATACACCCTGACACTGGACCCTGGAGGGCAGCTCAGCACTCAGATGCCTGGAGCTCCACTGCATCTAGAAAGCAAGGTACAGGGTCTGAGGGCCAGGACCTACTTCCTTGCTTGGCTGCAATGCATACCCAGGACTACCATTCCTCAGGCCAGGCATGCCTGTGGCCTCCTCTCAAAGCCAGAGAGACCTTGAAGGAGGCCTGAACATGTTGTAGACCAGTCACCTGTGGGCAGCAGCCGAGCCAGCCAAGGGCCTTCTGCCCTCCATAGACATCTTTATTAGCCAAGGCCGGTCAACACAGACCTGCTCTCATCTCTTCTCCAGCCAGCACTGTCAAGGCCCTGCAGGCCCTGTTCTCCACAGCCAGGAGACCACCTCATAGGCGCCAGGATCATGTCTGAAAGGCTGACCCTGTTGCCTGTGGTGAGCTCAAGCCTCTCATGCCCTCGACCTTCCCTTGCATTTGGTATCTCAGAGTAGACTTGATGGGGGGCTAGACAAATAGGGCCTGCTCTCACATGTGGCCCTAGTAGTCAGCGGTGACTATGGCTGTGGGACCAGGGCTCCTGGGAGCTATTGGGTCAGATACCTTGCAGCCCACAGGTCTGCAATTGCTGTTGCCTGTGGGCTTCTGTGTATGCCCTTTTTGTGGGCTGCCTTTTGGCTGCTGGCTGACTCAGGTCATGGGCTCTGCAGAGCAGCTCTCTTGAAGTGTGTGTGTAACCTAGTGGGAAGTGAAAGGGTAAGCTGGGTCAGATTAGCATGAGGTGTGGTGTGGCCAGGTTCTCTGAGCCCTGAGGACCTTGTAACATGGACTTTCCCCACAAGAAGTGTCTGTCCTGAGGCTGGGGACAACACTTGTGAGGCCATGGGAACCCTGGGGCCTGCTCAGGTACCAAGAGGCCAAGTAGGGTGAGGCTCTTCCTTCCCTCTGAAATCACATGACTTCTCAGAAGTAGCTTTCTCTGAGTAGGGTGTTTCTAGGAAATTAGGTCATCGAGGTGGACTGTTCCTTGCAAGGCAGCCCCAGACAGTCCCCAGGCAGGGCAGATTCCATCCCAGGATTGAGAAACTTCTCAAGCCTGAAAATGTGGTTTTGCTTTTTTCAGGAAATTTGCTCTTGTCCCTGCTGGCACCTGGTCCTGCCTTCAGAGTCTCATTTAATCTTTCTACTGGTACTTTGTTAATTGCCAGAGCTTCCTGGTCTGCTGGAGCAAGTTGGAAACCATGAACATGCTCCAGTCAGCCAGGCACTACAAGGAACTGTGTGGGCTTCCTCTGAACCAGTGACCTTACTTGATGCTGACGTGACCAGTCTGGGAACTTGCTTTCTCTCTCTTACAATTGTGCTTAGAATGTCAGGAGGTCAAATAGTTTCCTTCCGTGTGTGTTTTTGGCAGAGTGGCTCTGAGCCCCGTGCCTCATGTCACAATTTCTGCAGAAATTTCAGGTTGGGATTGGCTAACCTCTCTTTAGGTGCCACCTAGCACCCAGAATTCTCCTAGGTCTGGTTCCTGCTCCCCAGACTTCTAACAAAACAGTCCAGCCTGCAGGCTGAACTCTGTCTGAGTGGAGAACTTTTGTTCTGACTGCTACGCTCTAGGCCCCTGTGGCTACTGGTGGGGAGGGGAGATGACAGCGTCATCCCAGTCTTGTCCTCACATCCCCATTCCCCTGCAGGGAAGGTGCTGAGCTACTGGTGCTTCAGCCCAGGCCACAGCATGCGGGAGCTGGTCTGCCAGGGAGTTCGTACCCTCATCCTTACCAGTGGCACCTTGGCTCCTCTGTCCTCCTTTGCCCTGGAGATGCAGATGTATGGGCTGAGTATGGGTCCAAACTCGGTGTGGGAGCACTGGCCTGGGGTTATAGGCCAGAGTTCGAGGTCCCGGACCTGAGAGGCCATGCATTGTCTCAGCCCCTTCCCAGTTTGCTTGGAGAACCCACACGTTATCGACCAGCACCAGCTCTGGGTGGGGGTTATCCCCAGAGGCCCTGATGGAACTGAGCTGAGCTCTGCGTTCGATAAGCGGTAAGGGCTTCTGATCTCAGGCCTCCCTGGCAAGGATGTGGAACCTGTGACTGAGCCCTGAGCCTCACAGAAGACCCTCCTCTGGCTTTCTGCAGGTTTTCTGAAGAGTGTCTGTCCTCCCTGGGGAAGACTCTGGGTATGTGTGCTTCACAGGGGAGGCCCTCATCCCTAGTTGTCCCACTGGGGCCAACAGACCCAGTTCTTCCCAGGAACCATTTGTCTGCAGATAGCCAGCACCCATCCTGACCACAGTCATATGCTTCCAGGCAACATTGCCCGTGTGGTACCCCATGGGCTGCTGGTCTTCTTCCCTTCCTACCCTGTCATGGAGAAAAGCCTGGAGTTCTGGCGGGTAGGACCCCTCTATGAGTTCCCACGTGGGTGGGCAGTGCCAGGGTACATAGGAGCAGTGGTAAGTCTCTAGCTTGCATAGGTCTGACAGGTGTTGGGACAGATCTTTCCACACCTGACCTCTTTCCATAGGCCCGAGATTTGGCTAAGAAGATGGAGTCACTGAAACCTCTGTTTGTGGAGCCCAGAAGCAAAGTCAGCTTCTCAGAGGTCTGTGCTCAATCTGGACCCTGGGGCTGCTGCTCTCACTGTCCTGTGAGCCTCCTGGGATGGCCCCATCCCTGACCTGGGCTCTGGCTGGCTCCAGGGTACCCCTTTGGGAGTCTGTGCTTCTTCCCTGTCCTTGGTGTTTCACAGTTTAGAAACCTGCTGAAAACTTTTGGACATGGTAACAGTGGTAGCTGACCCTCATGCCCTCAGCTGCCCTGACCAGGAGGTTGCCTATGTTCACCAGGAAACAGTGAACAGTCTGGGTGCTATGCGTGGGCCATTTGGGGCTGGGATGAGATATGGGAGCACCATGATTTGGGGAGGAAAGGGTTCGGGCTTACAGCTCAGGGTGCTACTGTCTTTTAGGTCATTGAAGCATATTACCAACGGGTCACCTCCCCCGGGTCCAGTGGGGCCACCTTCTTAGCAGTGTGCCGTGGCAAGGTGAGACCTTTGCGAGTCATCCTCCCCCTGCCTGGCTTCTCATAAGAGCTTGGGCCTACCTGTGGGCTTGGCCCTCCCCTGTGCTGCCGCAGTGAACAAATCGGAGGGAGGGCTATAGGCCTGCTGGGCACTGGCATGAGATGAAGAGAGGCAAGACAGGAGATGCTGAGTAGAGGAAGGTTGGTCCTCTTTGTGGGAGCCATGGGCACCAGCTGGAGTCACGAGAGGCATTTTCTTCCACCCTCACTCCTAGTAAGGAGGGGCAGCCAGAGGATTGGGGTGTAGACATACCTTGAGGGAAGTGTCAGGCTTGGGTGGAGTCAAGCGGGGAAGAGGAGTGCCCATTGCCCAGACAGTTTCTGGGTCTGTATTCTAGGCCAGTGAAGGGTTGGACTTCTCAGACACAAATGGCCGTGGTGTGATTATCACGGGTCTCCCATACCCACCACGTATGGACCCCCGGGTTGTCCTCAAGATGCAGTTCCTGGACGAGATGAGGGGCCAGAGCCAAGCCCGAGGTCAGGTAAGACACCACAGACCCAGGGGCAGGGGAAGAACAAGGATGCAGTGACCAGGGTCCCTGTGATATCCTTTCCCTGTAGTTCCTCTCAGGGCAAGAATGGTACCGGCAGCAGGCATCCAGGGCTGTGAACCAGGCCATTGGGAGAGTCATCAGGCACCGCCATGACTATGGGGCCATCTTCCTGTGTGACCACAGGTATGAATGGGCTCCATCTAGCCACCCCAGATACTCCACTGCTCAAGGCCCTTTCTATGCTCTAGAACCTCTTCCCTTGTGTGAAACCCATGGCAGCCTCCTGACTCTGCGGTCTGAGGTTCATGGCTTTACTTGGAGACCTGTGTGCAGGGAGTGGGCTGCAGGGCAGGGATGGCCTTGGGCTCCTGAGCAGAGGACACTGAGCTGATGGCTACATACCCCTGCAGGTTTGCCTATGCAGATGCCAAAGCCCAGCTGCCCTCCTGGGTGCGCCCCTACCTCAAGGTGTATGACAACTTCGGCCATGTCATCCGTGATGTAGCCCAGTTCTTCCGCATTGCTCAGAAAATTGTGAGCATCAAAATACCCACCTGGCTGGGCCTCCCACTCTGGCCAAGGTGGGGATGGGTCCCCCCACCCAAGAGACACAGAAGAAGGCCTCATACACCTTTGCTCTGCAGATGCCTTCTCCCATCCCCAAGGCTCTGGCCCCAGGCACAGGTGAGGGAGAAGCTGCTTCCCAGGCAGCCACATCACCTGGACGCCTCCTGTCCACCAGGAAAGCCACAAGTCTGGATGTACATGTGCCCAGTCTGAGGCGGGAGCCAGGTGTGTGGGGCTGGGCGGGGGGCCGTGCAGGGCAGAGGGAAGAGCCTGCCTGCCAGGACTAGTTGCTTCCAGTAGGGTGTTACTGCCATACCAATGTTCCTGCAGGACGGCAAGCTGCAGAGGACTCTGAGTGCAGCTTGTGTGTGGAGTACGAGCAGGAGGCAGGCCCTGTGCAGCCGAGGCCTATGGGGCTGCTGGCTGCCCTGGAGCACAGTGAGCAGAAGTCTGGTGCACCAGAGAATGAGGCCTACTCTGGAAAGAAGGTGGTACAGGGCAGCAAGGGTGATGCTTGATAGGTCACTGGCCAGCCAGGCCCTACCCATTTGGTCTTGGCATCTTTCTTTTACTCCTAAGTACCCTTCCCATTGGGCAAGTGGCCAAATGGCAACCCTATTTGTGCTGTGCTCACAGCCCCAGGTCACTGGCTCCCAGCATTGGTGCATCCAAAACTGGCCTTTCTTAAGGCATGGTCTTTAGGATAGGACCTGAGTTCCTCTTCCCTTCTTCCTGTGGCTTTTACCTAGTAGCCCACAGTTTCCTGAGACTCACTTGGAGCTCCTTCCTGCTTCCTCCTGCAAGTCATCCCTTCCCCTCCATTTCTGCTCTGCAGGTCCCCAAAGTGAGCCTGCACTCATGTCCCAGAGTTAGCCAAAACCACCCTGTGGCTGTTGTCATGCACTGCCAGATATCAGGGTGATCACATAACTCAGAAGAAGGTGGGGGGTTCTGGCAAGACATCCTGGCACTGGGCTTCTGTTCAGGCTATTACCAGGGATTCCCAGAGTCCTCGGGGTTTGGGTTGAAACCTCAGCTGTGTCCCTGCAAGCACTTGGTTATTCTATATTGTCCCTTCAGTGTGAGAAGAGGCTGGCTGATGAGCAGAAAGGAGGAAGGAAGAAGGTCAGGCTGGTCACCTGCCGGGTAGGTGAGCCCTCCTACAATCAGCCTGGCTACTCACACAGTCTAGAAATCTGGCTTCTGTATGCGTGGCCCCAGCCAAGCAGGAGTGTGAGCCAGAGCAGCCCAGAAAAATGGACTTCTGGGTAACTGTGATGTGGACAGCCCAGTGGTTTGTGGATCCTTCTGTGGGTAGCCTAAGAACCCATCTTCCTTTTCCAGCCACAGTGTGGCACAGCCGTTGGGCACATTCGTTTGGGGGCCAGCAGCCACCCATGATCCCCTAGCTGTATGGACCACTATCTGCTTGACCCCAACCTTTCCAGAGCTGTAGCTCTGGCCTGTGTGAGTCCATACAGTCTGTCACCAGTCTTAGATGAAAGCAGTTGGTTTACAGGCTGAGGCAGGAAGCCCCTTTGCCCATTGGAAAGCCCCAAGTTCTGGGAAGAACCCAGTAGTACCCAGTGAGGGCCAGTGCCTGCGGGAAGTGGACTGGCTGCTGAGGGGGCTGAACCGGGCCAGGCCATCCAGGATGGAGTGGGCACTGCCTGCACCAACCTTGCTTTAGTCTTTTCAGGTCTGAGGCATGCAGAAGTGGGATGCAGCCTGCTGAGCATGCCTCTTGCTGTAAGCTACTGATTCTCAGCTCTGTTCTAGTTGCACCTGCTGTGGGGAGGAGCAGGTTGGTCCTGTGGACTCTGGACCTCCTGACTGTATCTGTAGCCAGACTGAGGCCCAGCCATGACCCAGGACTGCATCTCTTTTCTCCAGGGCCCCTCCACCCTCTGTTTCTCACCAGGCAGGAGCACCTACTGTCCTAGGAGTCTTGAGGGCAGAAGGGACAGGACTGGTCCTGACAGTAGCTTTGGCCTTTATCTTATCAGGAGAAGACAGTAGCTGGTACACAAGAAGAACAAGCGAAGCTGTTCATGGTGGCTGTGAAGCAAACACTGAGCCAAGCCAGTTTTGATACTTTTACCCAGGCTCTGAAGGTCTACAAGAGTTCTGATGACTTCAAAGCACTGGTGGCCTGCCTGAGCTGCCTCTTTGGTGACGACCCCAAGAAACACTCTCTGTTCCAAGGTGCCCTGGCCTTGTAGAATCCTCAACCACACACAGGCCACAGCTGTGGGTAGGGTGGGGGCTGCCAGAATGGGCAGAAGGCTACCAAGGCCCAAGATTGTTCTTGCTTTCTGGAAAGGGCCAAGAGGACAGCCTATGGTCCCCAGCCCAGTGTCTGAAAGACAGGGAGCCCGCAGGTCCAAACTTACCCCCCCACACCCCCAAAACAGGCTTCTACCAGTTTGTACGGCCTCACCACAAACAGCAGTTTGAAGACATCTGCATTCAGCTCACTGGTCAAGGCTGTAGCAGCCAGGCAGAGCCTGGCCTTTCCCACAGGCAGCAGGCAGTGCCAGCCCTGGACCCCAGTGGTGAGTGGCCAGACCCAGGAGTGGGGGCAGCCAGAGTATTGGGGTGGTTGGGCTTGGCCTAGTCTCCTTGCTCTTCTGTGGGGTAAGCCCTTCCCCCCCCTTGCACAGGCTGAATCCAGTCTTCCACAAGAGACCTATATTTTTGAAGCCAGGTACATGTGTCATGATCCTACACTACCTGTCTGCTCTCCTTCCTGCCTCTTGTCTAGGCAAAGCTGAGAGTCCATCTAGAGAGACAGTATCTGTCCCAATGCTTGCTGAAGATCAGCTGACTCTAGGGTTCCCAGAGGCTTACCCAGAGAGGCTTCAGCTGTCAGGAAGACCCCACCCCTCTGAGCTTTGTGCCCATTCTGGTGATCAGTGCCCCCTAGCTGTTCCCCACTGCCCCAGCCTCAAGCTGAGAGACAAAGCCTTGACCCTCCCAATGGGACTAGCAGTTTCCCCAAGTGCTCAAGGCTTATGAGTGTCAGGTCAAGGCTGGTTGCAAGTCCTGACTGCCCTCAGCCAGGCCTGCCTTCTATCTGGGACTTCCAGGCCCCCAGGAGCATGTTTCTTCAAGAAAGAGGGATACTGAGTCCAAGCTGACCCAATCCAAGGAGGTGGCGAGGCAGCTTGATCCTGCTGTGCACCTGAACCAGGGTGGACTTCACCTGTCCACCAGGCCACCCCCCACAGGTACTTGGCTCCTGCAGATGCCAGGTTGGGTCTGCAGTTCTAAGGGGATATATATCACAGTGGTTTAAGAACAGCTTTGAACAAGCCACCATGGAGCAGAAGGGCACTGACTGAGGTTCTTCTGTGCTACTTTCAATTCTGTAACATACTATTACTCTAACCAACAGTTTTCTGGAAGGAAGGGAAGGGCAGGCAGAAATGGGGGGAATTCTTGACACCCCCCCAATACTGTCCCTAGGCCATGTTATGTGCACACCCCTAGGATGCACCCCCAGCCATCCACAAGTGCAATCCAGAGTAGACAAGCAGGGCCAGTCTGCCGTGAGTGCCTACCTGGCAGATGTCCGCAAGGCCCTGGGGTCTGCAGGCTACAGCCAGCTCTTGACAGCACTGAAGGTATACAAACAGGATGACAACCTCAACCAGGTGTTAGCCGTGTTGGCTGCACTGACCACTGCAAAGCCGGAGGACCTACCTTTGTTGCAAAGCAAGTAGTCCCCACGGGGGGGGAGGAGGGATGGGTGCTGTGGAGAAAGGGAGTGGGCAGAGCTAGGCAATATTTAGGAAAGGAGTCAGTCTGAACCAAGCTCCCTGCAGGGTTCGGCATGTTCATACGTCCCCACCACAAGCAGTGCTTCCTGCAGACCTGTGCAGACTTGATGGGCCTGCCTGCCTCAATCAAAGAACCACTGGGCCCCCAGGAAGAGAGCCCCACCAAGCCTCTGGAGCTCACTAGTGCAGCTCTCCAACCAGGTGGGAGGTCTGCCTGCTCCCCCACCCTGCCAGATCAGCCTCCAGGGCATCAGGAAGAAGCTGCCAGACAACCCCTGCCTCTACCATCTGCAGGCCCCTCACAGTTCCAGAGGCCCAGAATGACCCAGAGCAAGATCTCCGAAGAGCATGAGGAGCCTACTTTGTCCCCCGGGCTTCCTGATCATGGTATACCATAGGAGCGGCTGCAGGGACTCCTAGGCTTGGAAGTGCCCTGGAGCAGGCCCCACAAACTCAGACAGGCCTCTTACAGCAGGCTTCTTGTGCCCAGGCTGCAAGGCAGAGAACACAGTGACCTTCCAGTGCCCCTCCTGTGACCTACACCGCTGCCAGGCCTGCTGGCAACAGTACCTCCAGGTTGGTGCCTGGCTTTTTGGTCCTAACCAGGCATCACCCTGGGTGTTCAGCCAAGGGGATGGGGGGCATGTTCTCAGCAGTTGCAGTGCCCAGCAGACATGCCTAGGGCCTGTGTTTCCACAGCAATCTAGGACGTGTCCAGCCTGCTTTTCTTCCATCAGGAAGCAGAGCCTCACACAGGTCTTCTGGCCGCAGCTCCAGTGAGCATCCACTGAGACTCCAGGCCCTGGGCATGGCTCCACACTGGCCTGGCCAGTCCTGTTGTGAGATATGGGCCTCTTTCCACATCCCAACTGGGAGGCTAGGACAGGCCCATTGCTGGCTTCAGACAGGTGGAAGCCATGATGGGGTCTAGGGCTACCCTTGAGAAACTCCAAAGCCTGAGTGGGTCACCTGGAAGATGTCTTTCCAGAGATTGCCTTCCTGCTGGATTGTGAAAGTGTGTCTGCTCCCTTAAAGGCGTGATATAATAAAAACTGGCAGTGGTACCGTGGTCATCACTTTGAGCAAGCCCTATGAGCACAGGTCTGGGGCAAAACCCGCCCACCTCATTACCCTCAACCACTGGCGCCTGGCCACACCCCAGGCTCAGTCCAGGGCGGTTCTGGGAGGGATGCCCAGGACTAGGGGCAGTTGAAAGGGGGTTCCCGCAGGGTGTGGTGAGGTTGACCCGCCCTACATGCCCCATATACTTGCTGCCTAGCAGTCTAGCTAGTGTGGGGCAGAGATCCCAGGCTGTACTCTACAGCTAGGAAGGGTTGTCTCAGGCCAGATATACGCTGTGCTCTGTCCCCAGAGGACCGTGAGAATGCTCAAGTGTTGGAGTCAGTCATCTTTGAGCCCACCATGGGCTTTGCCAACTTTGCTGCTAGCGATGGCTGTGAGTGGGGCGGCAGATGCACCCACGTACCTTTGGCAGGACAAGGCGACGCGAGAGTGGCTGACCTGCGCCCAGTGTCCCCCAGGCACTTTCATGCAGCAACCGTGCCGACGGGACCAACCCACGATGTGTGGGGCCTGCCCACCGCGCCACTACACGCAATTCTGGAACTATCTGGAGCGCTGTCGCTACTGCAATGTCATCTGCGGGGAGCATGAAGAAGAGGCAAGGCAGTGCAGTGCCACCCACAACCGTGCCTGCCGCTGCCTCCAGGGATTCTTTGCACACGCTGGCTTCTGCCTGGAGCACGCGCAGTGTCCACCTGGCGCTGGAGTGACCGCCCCTGGTGGGTGTGCGAGCAGGGATTGGGGGATGGAGAATGTCACCCCAGCTGACCTTACCCTCTTCTTCCTGCCAGGGACCCCTAGCCAGAATACGCAGTGCCAGCCATGTCCCACAGGCACTTTCTCAGCCATCAGCTCAAGCTCAGAACAGTGCCGCCCCCACCGCAACTGCACGGCGCTGGGCCTGGTCCTCAACGTGCCAGGCTCCTCCTCCCGGGACGCCCTTTGCACCAGCTGCACCGGCTTCCCGCTTGGCCCTGGCGGGCCTGGAGAGCCAGGTGAGGAGTGGGTGCAGCTGCACGGGGTTGGCAACTTTGTGGGAATGGGGAACCTCCTCCCAAAGTGGATGAGGCTTATGATCCAAGTTGGGATGAGTCTCATCTGAGGCGCCGAGGGCATACCTGGCCACCCCGAAGGCAGCACTGACACTATAAGTTGGAGAGCCTCTCGGGGAAGGGGCCGATCCGTGGTCACGCCACAACCCGTCCACGTCCCCACATACTGGTCCAGGAGCATGCTGGCCGGGAACGCAACGGATGACCTCCCTCTCCAGCTTTGACCGGTCTCTCCCAGCACAGCTGAAGTTTTCATTGCTTGTTCAGTGTATTTCTTTTGTTGTGCAAATGCAGTGACGCATGCGCCTCCCGTCTTCTTCAGGGACCGAGGAGTGCGAGCATGCCGTCATGGATTTTGTGGCTTTCCAGGACATCTCCTTTAAAAGGCTGCAGCGACTGCAGCAGGCCCTAGGGGAACCAGGGGATCGGAGGCTGCCGCCAACCAGGGAGGGCCGCACAGCCTTACAGATTAAGTTGCGGAGTCGGCTCTCTGAGCTCCGAGAGACGCGGAACGTACCACTGCTCACGCAGCTG
Organism: Ctenomys sociabilis; assembly: GCA_004027165.1. Taxonomy (NCBI): domain Eukaryota; kingdom Metazoa; phylum Chordata; class Mammalia; order Rodentia; family Ctenomyidae; genus Ctenomys; species Ctenomys sociabilis. The sequence continues at coordinate 21,019 of PVKA01019843.1, forward strand.
CTGGCAGCTCTACGTACAGCCGGGTTGTCAGGTCTGCAGCGGAGCGTTCTTGCACGTTTCCTCCCTGCTAACTGAGCCTCTGTGGGTCGTCCCTGCCTGGGCTTTATTCCACATGGCGCACTTTTTCCGTCAGCCCTGCACCAGTGTGGCCGTCAACTGCACTACACCAGACTTCTCAAAGTTTATTTTATAAAAAGTAACACTTCTTAAATCTGTTGCCCTCAAATTGTGCCTCTACCCTTGGAGTACAGGGACCCCTGGGCAGAAGGGCCACACCTTAACCAGGTATTTCCCAACACATCTCACCCTTCTGCACCATGGGCACCGACACAGACCGTCGTCCACTTCCTACGCTCACTGGGGAACATCAGTCCTGGCAGGAACAGCAGTGACATGGGCCTGTGCCTACTCACCCTGCCTGCAGGATATGCCCTTACTCTTACTCATGGCTGGACAGTGTTGATGGGTGGCAGGTGGTGGGACTGTTCTACATGTCCTGGTTCTCCCAGAAAGGGTCCAGCCAAGGCTGGCCCTAAGTCTGAGGCTCTAAGTCCCATCTGTCCAGGCTGACCTAGGGGACTGCCCTGCCACCCTGTCCTCCAGAGTGATGAGCTTTGACTAGTATTTCCCAGTTGGAGGCTCAGACCTTCCTGCAGGTCCTAGAACCAACCTACATGACACCACCAGGGCTCCATCAAGATGAAAGGGACCTCCCCGAGTTACGACACCTGCACCAGGACACACTGCTGCCAATTCATACCCTTCCCTGCCACCTCAGGTTTCCCAGGGGAGGCAGCTGCTGTCAGTTGACCTTAGACACCTCCAGGGACTTGGTCAGGCCAATTCCCACATCAGCTGGATGAGAGTGCCCAGGCAGTCAGGCCTGCCACCAGTTCCCTGGAATCACAGGTTGCAACTTTCTGCTGTGGCAACTATACCTAAACTGTAGTGAAGTCTGCCTTTAGGCTGTCTGGACTGATGGTTGGACAGCAGCCAGACAGCTGTCGTTATTTTGTATCCTTGCATCCACAGCCAGGTTCCAAGTAGCACTAGAAGGGCAGGTGATTTTTTTTTGGGGGACCAAGGATTGAACTCAGGACCCTACGCTTGCCAGGGAAGCGCTTATTCTACTGAGCCATCTCCCCAGCCCTACAAGGGCAGGTGGAGAGCAGCTCTTCTATTCTCAGGGTACATTTGGGACCCTTTCCACATGGCCAGCTAAGGCCAGGTATGCAGGCCCAACATACCACTGAGCTGGGTTTTGTGGGAACCCAACTCAACCAGATGCCCCCAGGAACACTGCCCAATCTGACAGAGTGGGGCAGGGGGCATAAAGGAAGGCACCCCACTTGGCCTTCCCATGGCTCCACATAACCCTTCCCCTCTGACATTAAAATGACGTGAGAATGGGCCAATGGGAAGGTGTGGCTTCCATGTCATCCCAGTCCTGCCCTGAAGTTGCAGTGAAACTGAGGGACCTGCAGGCTGGTGGCCATGTGGGGGAGATCTTCCTCAAGGGAATACCAGCTCTGCACCTGCTCCAGGATGAGCCATGGTCACATCTTTCATGGGCAAGTGAGACAAAGCAGCTGCCACAGTCAAACCCTCACCTTTGACACAACTCACTCAGATCCCTCTGGAGCTGCCTGTCCAGCCCAGGCCTTATCTCCCACCCTCCTCAGTGCTTGGGTGTGTCAGGTAGGACTGAAGGCCTACAGTGACCAATGTGGAGCCAGGCAGGCCCAGCCATCCATGTCCCCTGGCAGAAGCCTCTGGATACCTACACTTTTCCAGACACAGAAAAAAGGTTGTCTTAGAGAAAACATAAAGTGAATAAAAGAACCAAAGGCAAAGCAAACCCAACCCCCAGGATGAGTGGCACAGGAACCAGCAGGGAGTACATTCCTCCGGCACTAGGGGATGAACTGTCCAAGATGGCAGAGCTGGCTGCGCCTACGTGATATCTCTCTGCCGTGGTGGTCGGTGGACATTTCGCACGACGCACTTCACCATCCATTCAATGCCCTCACGTACTCCTTTGCTGCAGAGACAGTGGGTGTCAGGGAGGGCTGGCTCTGACCCCAGGAGCCCTGAGGGTGGAGCCTGCACTCACCCTGTGAGGGCAGAGCAGGCCTGGGTCAGACAGTCTCGTCTGCCGATCTTACAGGTGCAGTCACTAAACGCAGTCTTGATGTCAGGGATTGAGAGACATGTCTGGTGGAGGAGGCAAGACTCTGAGGAGCAGCACATGGCTTGCCCGGGTTTAGCCTGGGCCTCTGCACTTTCAGAGGGTGCCAGACCTTCACCCCAGAGGAGCAGTGGCAGTGAGACCCTCCCAGGATGTCAGAGTCCTCACACCATAGCCACAGTGGCCAGGATATCACAGTCACCCCATGTCTACCCAAGAGTGGCCTTGAGGCAAGGGGCCACCAGGAGCCCAGTATCCCCTCCCTGAGGCTATTCCTTACAGTGAGACCCCAGCAAGGAGCTGAGAGACTCTGAAGCTCAAGGGAAGAAGTAAAGGAGGGGAAAGAACAGCAGCCACAGTAGCTGAGGAAGATTCCTACCTTACCAGACACCCCTCATTAGTGATTGAGACTGAGGAGCAAGTAAGGTATACTAGGTTCATAGGAAAGTGGAAGGAATGGGGTAGCAAGGCACAGAGTCTCCCCTTGACCCTCTGTGGTACTGGGCCCCACTGCTGCACCCCAGGGACTTTGTGGCCAGCAATCCTGGGGCAGTGTCACCTTAGAGGGGCCCTGGGTTGAGGGGTGGCTGGCATAGATGCTGGTCTTTACCCAGCCACACTCTCTACCCCAGTCCTTCTATGCTCAAGAACTTCTTTTTTTTTCTTTTTTTTTTTTGCAAAACCGGGGATTGAACTCAGGCTCTTGCACTTGCCAGAGAAGTGCTTATTCCACTGAGTCATCTCCCCAGCCCTGCTCAAGAGTTTTTGCCTGGGTCTCCCCACACAGTGGGTGGAACTCGGCTGCCCTCTAGTGGATAGAAGGTGCTCTGGCCTTCCCTGGAGAGGAGGCAGTCCTGTAACCTGAAGTGGACAATCTCTAGCACATGGCCTGTCCGAGCACTGTCATCAGAGTATTTGAGGCTCTAATGACACCCAAAGTAGAAGAGAGCTCAGCAAGCTGGAAGTCTCAAGGTTCTGGGGCAGATGGAACCTCGAGGGCTTTGTATACTGAGGTGGACACTGGGCCCACAGTGTCTAAGGATGCTCCCCCTAGCACTAGAGAAACTTCAAGGAAGCAAGGTAGGGCTCACCTCCACATCCTGCTTGTTGGCCAGCACCAGGACAGGAACACCATCAAGAGACTCACTCGAAACCACCTTCTCTGGGGAGGTGAGAGGGGGAACCTCACACCTTGTGTCCTGCCTTGACTGCAGGAAATACCCAGAGACCCACAGGCATGGTCAGTGGGGAAAGGGCTCCAACCGCCCCTTCTGCTACAGGGGCCCTCTCAGTATGAGGACTCTTCCATCCAGGTGCTGGGCTAGCTCCAGACAAGGTTCTCTCTACAAAGTCTGGGGTTTCCTGGTCTCTTCTTCTGGAAGTGGCCAGGCCAAACTCACCAAATGCCTGCTTGGACTCTGACAGTCTCTCTTCATCAGTGGAGTCAATGACATAGATGACACCGTGGCACTCTGCATAGTACTGGAAAGAAAACAGTGGAAGCTAGGACAGCAGCTGCCACACTGCCAAGGGCAAATTCAGCAGCCAGCCCAGGAGCCAAGGTCTGGAGACAGACACAGCTCCAACTGTAAGACCTGCTGGGATGCCCTCTGAGGTCAGGGTAGATTCAACAGTACAGGTACCCAGGCCCCTTCAGGAGGGGCCTGGTGAGATGAGTGGCCTTCCCTTGCCCAGATGCCGCTCCTGAGAATGCGTAGCCTTCAGCCTGATGGTGAGAAAGAGGTGAAGGTAAGGAATGGCTTGGAGGAGGCTTAACAGCCCACAGTCTCATGAGAGTGCACATGGGTGCTTGGGTGGGGCTCAATACAAAGGGGAATCCAGAGATGTGGGTACAAGGTGTGCCACCAATGAGCCTCCTGGAGTTGCCCACAAAGCCACCTGCCTGCCCTTTCTAGGACAATGCCAAATGCTGAACTCAGGCCTCTGCAGGCTAGACCAGCACCACAGGCAAGACACATGGCCAGGCAAGGAGCTACAGGGACCAGGCCTGGGAGGTGCACTTTTACCCATCAGAAAAGATCATTAAACCAGGAACATCTATGAGGAACAGACAACAGTACACACATGCCATTTTACCTCAGAGTCAGGCCAGCTCCACTTCCCCAGCACAGTAACTCAATCCTGACCCAGTATAAGATGTGTTTTTGATAGAGCAAGAAAAGCAAGTTTCACATCCACCTGAGTGTGGACAAGGAAACCAAGAGTGGCGGTCACACTTATTAATGCCAGCACTCTGGGAGGTTGAGGCAGAACTGCAAGCTTAAGCTGAGCCTGGAACCTTGTAAGACCATCTCAGAATTTTAAAAAAGGACTAGAATATAGCTTGGTGTGAAAGCCCTAGGTTTGTTGCCCAGTACAAGGAGTGGGAAGGAAGGCTGGGGAGACAGAAGCCAGCTGGCTCTGTAAGATTCTTTGGGGTCCCACCACTGTAACAGAAAAGCTACAGCACCTGCAGTTTCCAAAGTGGAGCTAGAGGGTGTGGCCAATGTCCTCCAGGGTTCTGCAGTAAGACTTGCACATAAGAGCTGCTTTGGCTAATTTGAAGTGGACTGCCCTCTTGCTACAGAGGGATATCCCTGGCAGGTCTTACTACGGAGCCTTCCATGGTGGGAAGGGTGAGGCTTGCAGTAAGCCCCCAAATGAGCACATGATACCTGTAGCCCCAAGTAAAGCAGGATTGTCATGGGTGACCTGAGGCCAAACCCATGGACTAAGCAGCCAGAGCTTCCCATCATTTCTTCCAGGCAAAAGTGGATGCCGCAGCAGCCAGTGAGATAGAAATAGGACATCAATCCCACCATGGAGGAGGCCACATGGAGACCCCACGTAAGCAAAAGTGGGAAACACCAAAGCCTGGCTTATGGGTGGTCCAGATGAACACAGTGGGATAGGCCAGAGGTATATGAAAGTTGCACTAGTCTTCCTCATACTAGGTCTTGAGGGCATAGACAGAGACTGTTGGAGCTCATATCTAGACACTCCCCCAAAGCCTCAGGCACTCATTGGTGGGTCTTTTGGGAGATGCCTGGATCATGGGTCTGTAGTCTTGGAACAGTCCACTGTTGTTTATTGCTGAGTATGATGGAGGGAAATCAATAAAGGTGGGGAGAGGCGCCGTGAATGTGATGTGGAATGGCATATGGCATCCTTCCTTCTCCCTTGATCCCACCATCTATGCACTGAAACCTTTACAAACTGTGAGCTAAAATAAACCTCTCCTTCTTTAACTTAAAGCCAGGCAGTCCAGCTGGTCCTTCTGTGTGAGAAGTATGGCCAGAGACTGTCATGTGTGCAGACCTATGGACAGCAATATGACCACTGCAGACTTGGGGCAGGTGGAAGCAGCAGACATAGGCAGTGACTCATCTCAAGGTTCACTAAAGCAGCCAAAGGGGATGAAGTGATGTGGCAAGCTCAACACAGTGACGCAGTGCTAAACAATGAAGATGCAGCAGTCATGGTGGCAGACTCAGGCCTAATAGAACAGGCCTCAACACATTGTTGAGCAAGGCTGATGGAGCCACCACAGATGCTTAGCCTGACAGCTGGGCACCATCCCCTAAGGAAATCAGAGGGCCCGTTGGTGTGAGTCTGTCCCCCCAGGAGCAATGGGGTCCCTCAGGTATGAGACATGAGCTCATGGGTTGCATGCCAAAACAAAGGACCTTGTAGACCAATCATAGCACAGGCTGCCCATCCAGAGACTCTTATATAGGGTTTAGTCAACTGCAGTGTCCATGAGGAGGCAGCAACCCAGGAGCCTAGATCCCTGGATGTTGACCAACTGTCCCAATTAAAGACCATTCTCAGGCACTGGGATGAATAAGGACATAGAGTCCAGGTATGAGGGTGAGAACCAAGTTCACTGGGCTGCCTATACCAACTATGGAGTCTATGGGTTCTACCAGGGGCACTACCCACCAAAGCAGCACCCTGAGCCAAGCCTGAGAAACACGCCTGAGAGTCCTCTTGGTTTTCCTGTTATGTCTTTTCTCCTGACCAAAAAAACAGATGTCTTCATGGCCTTTGAAACAGCCAGCTGCACAATTTCCCCTTCAGGATTGAGCCCAAAATGGAGCCTTAAACACACCAGGTACTGATAAGATGTTTAGGTTGTTCCCCAAAACACTCAAAAACCAAAAAAACAACAAAAAAAAAGAGATTCCTTAAACTTCATAGAAACACCATTCCTGGCCCCTTTGTTGGGGACTGTATTTGCAGAACGTCCTTTTCTTTGCCATCTTCCAGAGGATAGGCTACAGTCCTATCTGTGTTACTTTAGTAAGTTCCCTGTACTGACTCTGGTGAACAATTCTTTGGAATCTCCACCTCAAGAAAGCCAGGCTTCCCACTGTCATTTTTCGTGGTGATTCCAGCTGAAAGTCTGACAGAGATAAACAAGAAATAACTGGAGAAAATCCTCAGGGACAAGGTAGGTAACAGGATCTCTCACTAAGGAAGAAACTAAGGCTGCTATCTGGAGAGAAGCTACACAAGGGCAGGTAGTACCAGGCAAGGGAAAAGATGGTAATGTCTTACCTTATCCCACAATGACTGCAGTTCTTCCTGACCCCCTAAATCCCAGAACATGAGGCGAGCTTTTCCCACGTCCACAGTGCCAACTGGGGAGAAGAGAGAACAGGTAAACGGTCAACCTCAGTGCTTGACACAAGTCCTAGCTCTCCCATGAATAGAGTAAACCACATCAATGTCACTATCAAGGAGGTTGAGCACAGGGTCAGGAGTCTGGTCACTGGCTGACTAGGCTGTGGACATCACAGTATCCTTAGGGGTCCCCTTAAGTCCACAACCCTAAAGTGTTCCCTTACTGTTTAGACCCACGGTGGTAGTGATTTTAGATAGATTCATCCCCTTGTAGTTCCTGTTAAACCGGGTTTTTGACTGTTCCAGGAAGGTCTGAGAAGAGAGGAAGAGATAATTAGCGGCAATTTAAGCAGTTTTTCAGGTGAGCTCCCCAAAGAGCCCTTGTTGGGTCTATTCCTTAAAAAAACAAAAGCACGAGTGCTCTTCAAGAGTAGAGGCCAGCATGGTGGCATACATCAGTAATCCCAGCACTCTAGGTACCTAAGGCAAGAGGAGTACAAATTGGAGCTTGGCCTGGCTGTTTGAAAATAAAAATAATGGAGCCGGGGAGATGGCTCAGTAGAATAAGCCGCAAGAGTCTGAGTTCAATCCCCGGTTCTGCCAAAAATAAAAATAATAAGAAGAATGTCGCTCAGAGTAAAGACACTGAATTCAACTTCCAGTAGCCATCTCACCACCAGCACCGCTTGTAGAGACCATCCTATGCTCTCAAGAGGAATTCGGAGTCAATCTGGGCAGTAAACTTGCAGATGCCAGGATGAAACCAAAACTAGACCACCAAGTAAGGGAAGGGCACTGGTAAGGGAACAGGTACCTACCGTCTTCCCAGCATTGTCCAGGCCCAGGATCAGGATGCAGTATTCATCCTTCTGGAACATGTACTTGTATAGCCCCGACAGCAGCGTGTACATCCTGTCCTGGGCACCCCAAGAGAAAGCGTGGCGTGCACAACCCGCACCCACCTCCCAATGGCTTCCCCTTAGGGCTCAGTCTGTCCGGGCGGGCTACCTAGCTTCGGAGCGCAGGGTGGCTCCAAACTCCTTGCTCCCCATTCTGTAAGACCCTGGCCCTGCCTCCATGACCAGCCACCGACCCTTCCTGGATCACTCTCACTGCGGGTCACTACATTGGCGGCAATGATTAACCTTCGAAAATACAGATTCGTGTTTGTCCCCCTCTTTCTCTGCAAACATTTCTAGGCTTTCTTTGCTCCTGCATGTCTGTCAGGCTCGTGCCCGGACCTTTCACGTGTCACTAGGAACCTCGCTTGTAACAACTCCTAGTCACGGTTCAGGGCTAGCGACTTCAGGTACATTCTTCAGGTCAACCCTGGATCCAGCCGCAGAGCGGCCACAAGGCCTGGGCCCTGGCCGCCTGGGCCCAGCCAAGCCCTGGGATCCGGGCCCGGCTCCGCGCCGTGGGATCGGTCCCCACCAGCCCTGTGTCCGCCATCCCGGGGCCCCGGGTCGGTCCTCGCCACCCCGCCCCTGCCCTTTGCCAACCGGCTGCCGCCCGGCTCCCACAATCTCCGTCACACCGCTCACCTCGCTGCCCCGGAGCTGACCTCGCGCGGAGCCCGACGGGTAGGGGCGGGGCCACGTCCCGGCAGCCCCCGCGTGCCGTAACCCTGCGTGCGGGCACTTCCGGCAGCTGAGGCGCTGGAGAGGAAGTTCCGGCAGCAGGCGAGGCCTGGGAACTCCCGGGGGCGGCGGGCGGAGGGCGGAGGGTCTGCGAATTGCAAGCCTGGCAGCGGTCCCCGGAAAGGAGGCGGCGGCGAGCAGGGTCGAGTCAGGCTGCCCTTGAGCGGTCGCCCTTTGTGAGCGAGCTCTCGCCGTTTGAAGGAGGCGTCCCCACTGGGGCTCCCGGGCGCAGGGCCCGGGCTCACCTGGCTGCTCTTCCTTCAGCTGACCGCGCCTCTCGTCGGGAAACCAGCCTCTCTCGTGATGGACGAGGAGAGCTTGGAGACGGCCCTCCAGACCTACCGTGGTCAGCTGCGACAAGTGGAGCTGGCCCTGGGTGCGGGCCTGGATGCTTCGGAGCAGGCGGACCTGCGCCAGCTGCAGAGCGACCTGAAGGAGCTGATCGAGCTCACCGAGGCCAGCCTGGTGTCTGTCAGGAAGAGCAAACTGCTGGCCACGCTGGACCAAGAATGTCCACCCCAGGAGGACGCCGAGTACCTGGCGTTCCAGAAGGCCATTGCCGAAGGCGTGGAGGTGCCCGCCACGCCCCAGCCAGACCTGGAGACCAGCCCAGAGAGAGAGACTGGACCAGAACCCCCTGGGCAGGAGGAGGAGGACCAGGAGGAAGAGTTGAACGGAGCAAAGGTGAACGCCCCCTACTATAGTGCATGGGGCACCCTGGAGTATCACAATGCCATGGTGGTGGGCAGTGAGGAGGCAGAGGATGGCACAGCCTGCGTCCGCGTGCTCTACTTGTACCCCACTCACAAGTCCTTGAAGCCGTGCCCGTTCTTTCTGGAGGGAAAGTGCCGCTTCAAGGAGAACTGCAGGTAAGCCCTGTGGTGCCTGCAGCTCGAGCCAGGCTGGCCCTCTCTCTTCTGGGGGTCTTTTGTCCTGTTCTATAGCTTGCTGACAAGGGGCAGGCTATTTGCTGGAAGCGGTGGGCATTTAGCTCAATGTTTTTGGGTAGATTAAGAAGTCGGGAAGGCCTATCTTGAAAAGAATAGGCACTACCCTACCATCCGCTTTGTTCTCCGGAGTGAAACTTTTTAAATAATTGTTTTGTTTTTGCCTTTTTGCGGTGCTGGGGATCACATCCAAGCCTTCCAGAAAGCACTAAATTACACCTCCAGCAAACAGAATTTCTGCCATCCAGCTTCATTATGTATTAAACTTTCCAATCTCCTTTCATCTGCCCCACACACACACTTTAAAGCAAATTTCAGAAGTTACGTTTTTTAAAACTATAAATGCTTCGTGGTGACCCACTAATCTAACTGATAAAGATGTTGCTGAAGAAGTAACCTCTGTGTTTATGTCTAACAAACGTGATAGGTCTCATGTGAATACACTTATTGCTATGCTATTTTAAGTGCAGAGCTGTATTTTTATTACTTTTTACTTTAGAAAGAAGTTTTACTGAGATTTCCTAAGTGGTTTTGTTAGCCACTAGCCAAGGACACTTGTGGCAAATCTATGGCCTGCATACCATAGCAGCCAGGCTGTCTGTATCATTGAAAGCTCTAAAAGGTTTACCATCACTGGTCTAGCATAACTATCTGTAGTTCCTTGGACATCATAATTCTTTTTTTTTTTTTTTGAGATAGTTTTGGTATGTACTTCAGCCTAGTCTTGAGCTCACTGTGTAGCCCAGGCTGGCCTCAAACTCACAATGATCCTCCTGCCTCAGCCTCCTGCATGCTAGGATTACAGGTGTGCACCACCACACCTGATGACATTGTGATTCTCAATAAACTTGGTAGGTACCTACCCTTCTCCATTCCTTCTTTCCTTCCTCCCCACCTCCTCTCCTTCCCCTGCTCACTTCCTCCCCACTCTATGCAACAAAGTGCTTAAGTCATCAGTGGACCCAGTGGGTTTTCACCAAGTGGACATGCCTATGTAACTAACCTCCAGATCATCTTTCTGCTATTGATGTCTCTTGAGTATCATAAGTTACCTCAATGAGAGATCTGATGTGTCTGTCCCAGCCTTGCTGCCTGGGGTCCAACCACTGTTCCAAGAAATTGACATATGCTTACTCAGCTGTCCAGTGACCTTGTGGATGGATAAGGCACCCTGCTATTTTATAGCTAGGAATATAGGCAGCAAGCACAAAATCATTGATCCTAGTTTGACAGCCCTTAGGTTTTGGGCATCTGATGGAGCTTGCTATGTCTGAAGACTATGAAGTAGTTTATAAGATGCTCACTTTACCACCACCCACAGTTGAAAAATTGTTTTCCCTGATGTTTTCTGAAGGTAAAGGAAATGAGGTAATATAGATAATATTGATGCGGATTCTTTTTTTTTTTTTTTTTTTCCAGAACCGGGAATTGAACTCAGACCTTTGTACTTGCCAGGGAAGTGCTTAATCTACTGAGCCATCTCTCCAGCCCCTATAGATAATATTGAATTATCTTTTTTTTTTTCCCCCGGAACCAGGGATTGAACTCAGGCCCTTGTCAAGGAAGCGCTTATTCCACTGAGCCATCTCCCTGGCCCCCTTTTTTTTTTTTAACTGTAGTGGAAGTTGAATCTAGGGTCTTCACATTTAACTACAATCCCCAGTGCTTTTCTTCTTTTGAGATAGGATCTCAATAAATTCTAAACATATAGCTCAAACTTGCTGTCCTCCTGCTTCAACCTTCGGAGTTCTGGGATTACAAGCATGCACTGATGTGCCTGGCGCTAAGTTGATATTTTTAGAACTGTTGTATTCATTTTAACCTGTTATTTACTGTCATGTATATGGCGTATTTTATTCTTTTCTATTCTTCTTTTTTTTTTTTTTTTTTTTTTTTTTTTGTGGAACTGGGGATCGAACTCAGGCCCTTGCACTTGCCAGGGAAGCATTTTTTCCACTGAGCCATCTCCCCGGCCCTATTCTTTTCTATTCTAATAGTTCAGTGTTCATTTATTGCAGACAGCATACAGGGAATATCTTTGTGTGTATTCTGTTGTACCTATCGCCTATTTCTGTAGTGTGTAACTAGTAAGTGTACATTTTTGTGCAGAGGTGTGCATGTTTTGGCTTCCGTATAATAGTACCTTTTGGTTTTATGCTGGTATTAAGCCCACAGTATCATTTATGTTAGGCTGCTGCTGTACCACTGAGAGTGCCCTTAGTGCACCAGTCCTCTTCTAGCTGCTCACAGTGATACTGTCTGACTAAGATTTGTGTCCATGGAAATGTAGGGGAGAATGGGTGTGGTGGTGCACACCTGTAATCCCAGCACTCAGGAGGCTGAGGCAGGAGGATGGTTTTGGGTTTGACACAAACCTGGGCGACATAGTGAGTTCAAGGCCAGCCTGAACTGCATAGCAAGACAGTATGGAGAAAACCTGCTCCTCCAACCCTGCCCAAAAAAAGAAAAAGAAAGGTGGGGTAGTAACATCTGGATAGAATTTGTATTTCTCTAATTACTAGTGAGGTTTTAACAATTCACACCTTTGTTTTGAGTTGATGTCTTTTTTACCTCTCTACTTCCTGTAGACTGCATTCATGTGTTTAAAGGGTGGAGAATGGTGGGTGTAACAAGGACTGTGCCCCGTGGTCTTCTTTACCTTGTTACTGTAAAATAAGTTCAGAAATAGAGAATAAGCATAGAGCTTAGGGGAATCCCCAATTTTTTGGGCACAGGGACTAGTTTCTCAGGGAAGACAATTTTTCTATAGAGGGGAGGGATAGTTTCAGAATAAGCACATTAAGTTTATTGTTCCCTTCATTTCCATTATTACATTGTAAGACATAATATTATACATTCTACAATTCATTATGATGCAGAATCAGTGCGTGTCCTGAGCTTGTTTACCTGCAACTTGGGACTCTCATCTGGAGGTACCAGAGATAGCAAGTTGTTGCTTATATCCAAAGTGTGTTGCTTATGTCCAATCCACTCCAAAATCTCATTTTAATTGCTGTCATTGCAAACAAAGATAGGATTTTAGAAATTAAACTATGCTTTTCAGTGATTTTGTGGTTCTCAGGATATTCTACCTTTACTTTAATCTAGAACATAGGGAGATTTGAAGGTGTCTCAGATGTAATTGTAAGATGACTATCCTTTTTTTTAAAAAAAAAGCAGGACATATTTTTAGTGTATCACATTTACATTCCTTGTGGAAAATGGTACATACAGGGCTGGCAAGATAGCTCAGTGGATTAAAATGCCTGCTTAGACAGACAGGGCCTGCTCAATTCCTGGCCTGCCATGCTGAGATGGTGACTGGGCGTGGTGGCACAGGTCTGTAATCCCAGCGCTTGAGAGGCTGAAAAACAGAATCACTGC
>PVKA01019844.1:0-23663 GCA_004027165.1 Ctenomys sociabilis
TGAATCTGTGATATAATTCAGCTACATAAATACCTGTAAGTATAGTGTCGTGTATGCACCTTGTACAATACCAAAACATTATGAAAACAGTTTGCAATGTATTATTTCATCGACTCTGTATGGTTATGGTGTTTTGAGACTGTCTGATTGACATTTGTATTTCAATAAAATAAAAATAAATGGAAAAAAAAAAAAAAAAAAAAAAAAAAAAAAAAAAAAAAAAAAAAAAAATAAATGACCAAAATTAAATTATGTTTTTATGTCCCTTCAGTTCCTCAGAATTTAGGCATTAAAATGGAAAGAAACCAATTAGTAAGAGGTAAGTGCGGAATAAAGGTTATCAAACAATTTAAGTAGTACTGATATAACAGCTCACTAGCATTTATTTACTCAGTAATAAAGAGCAGAAAAAAATGTCTCAACAATTACTTAATACCACAAAAACTAGCAAGTACTAGTACTTTCAACACAGCAGAAAGGCTGTGAGCAAAGACGAGGCCTGGTCACAAGAAAGGATACTGAAGATGGGAGAGTAATCATAAATGTTGAAAGTACGCAACACCATAGAAACACACAGAAAGACTCCCTTAACAAATCCATAGTCATTGTGAATAACAACTGTATCAAAAATCTAGGAAGTACCTAGAGTAATTTGTGCACTTACTGACAACAAAAAAGTAAATAAGGAATGTGAAGACTAAAAGAGATAAAAAGAATTAGAAAAGCCTTCAAAAAAGAAGCAGTACTTGAGAGAGAATCTATACTTAGAAAGTATAAAAGGAAATATATAAACAGGGAAAGGGTGTTCAGGGAAAAGAATGGCACATATGCAGAAAGCATTATGGACTGAGAAGTAATGAAAAGGGAAACTCATTATAAGTGAGCAAGGGAAAAGGGACTCAGTGGATCAAAGTCAATGTGAACAGTTCTCAGAACTAAAAGATTCATGTTTTTGTCACAGACCATGTATGTCTATGGTATCCAGAGCCACTGCAAGTGACCTTACAGGTTATCAGGCCGAAAGGTATAACAAACAGACAAAGCCCAAATCACTAACATTTAGTGCCCACTTCGTACTGGGCAGCCCATTGGGCACCACACAGACCAAATCTATATAAAATGGGTCATTTGTTCTGAAGATACAAACATTCTAACAAGAAAATTCAGAACTGTCATGTTAAATGACTGACTCAAAAGGGCAAGTGTAGAGTTGAGATTTAAAGTAACTTTATTTAACAAAGAGCAAGGAAAAAATGACCAAACAGAATATTAAAGGGAGAAAAGGAAACACTTGATGTGATGCTACATGAGTTTCACAGTGACAAACAGGCATTTCAGAATACTGAAGGTTTCTTACAATCCAGACTGTTTTCACTCCACTACAAAATTGCTTTTGCTTCAGGCTGAATACACTCAGTCTCTCATATCACTTTCCATAGACCCTCCTCCTCTTACATGCCTCACACATGCCCTCACATTCCCAATACCTTGCCCTTACCCCATTAACTTCTGCACTCTCTACATACCTACCCATACCTGCAGGAACCCTCTCATACACCCTTACACACTTGATCAACTTATGTATTCTGACAGTCACAGCCCTTATTAATAATGTGGCAATAATTTATCTCACAGTTCTAACCCCTATTTAAAAAATAAACACCATTTTCATTGTCCCTTAGTTCACACCCCTACCTCCTCCTCTATCACCAACCCCACCACAACCATTTCCCATCTACCTCAATTTAAACTCATCTTTCAAGGTTCACTGAAGTCCTATTTTCTTCAGAAAGCTTTCCAAACTGTTCTTCCTCTTGATTTCTTTATTGTCCTAGATTTTCTAGTTTCTCAACTAGTATTCAGCTGATTTCTCATGCAACTTAGCATTTAAATATAACCTACATTATAACATACTGTTGATTTATATATAAAATTCTTTCCACAACTAAAACATAAGCATAGGTCACATTTTCTTTCTCTCTACAGCAACACAATACGGGGCATATCTCTTTCAAATGGTTATATACTACTGACCCAATATACATTATTTCCTTCCTTATCCTAATCTCACCTAATTTTCCAAATGCAATCCTAAAACACACAATTCTTGAATTTCCTTCCACAACTTCAATATATTAAATGCACACACATACAAAAGTGAGGGTCTTAAAATAATAAACTGGACAGTGGCTTAAGCAAGTTACACAAAAAGCAAGGATGAAGTTACTCTCCTCATGAATGATGCAAAATGAATCTTAATATTTTTACAAATAAAGCAAATGTATGCAAAACTTGCAGATATATCAATTTAAGTAATTCTGAACAGTAAATTACAAGGTGAAAAGGTACAACCTTAGATGGGCATAAAAATAGGTGAATATTAAAATAGTTTGTAATGCTAAAGAATAAATGAGGCAAAAGACTAGTAAAAGAACTTCTAAGAAAAAATCTCACTGTTTCATCTCGATGTATGGATATAAAACACTAAGAGAAAACATACATATTTTAAAAATATTTTTTAATCTTTAGAAAAGAAAAACGAAACAAAAATTGATATAAAAGCTAACAAAATAAAAAACAAGTTATTAAAATATTATAAGATAAAAACAAAAAACTGAAAGTATTAATATGCAAACTAAAAATAACAAAAACCATAAACTATTTTAATAGTTTATGGGGCTGGAGAGATGGTTCAGTGGAATAAGCGCTTCCCTGGCAAGCGCAAGGGCCTGAGTTCAAGCCCTGGCTCTCAAAAAACATATATATATATATATATATATATACTTTTTTTTTTTTTTGGCGAATCTTTGGCACACTGAGCCACCCACTCTATAGGCACCAAGTGGTCCCACCATTGCCCCAGCAGCTAAGCAATGCACAAAAGAACACCAAACGCAAACTCATACCTTTCAAATAAAGGCTGTATGTAACATTGAAGGCTCTGTTATTGTGCTTTTAATATATACATTGTTTTTTCTAAATCAAAACCTCAGTGTTAAGGTTTAACTGCAGTGTTGACACTTTGCAATAAATCCGTGGATTTTAGTTTTGTTACTCTGTTTCTAAAATATTCACCATCACTGGTATAGAACTTTTCCCCAAAATGCAAAAATGAATGTTACTTCCCAATTCAATTAATCCACAAAGTCTGCCCATTACTATCACAGAAAAGTGCAAGCACTCAGCGCAGAGCACTTTCTAAGTATTACTATAAATTATTCCCTTACAGTGCCATTTTGAACAAGTAGGAATGAAAATGTTATGAACTCTCCTGTTTCCAATCACTTCTCTCCTCCTGGATCTCATGCTTGATACCAATGCACTGGCTTACAACTCTAACTCCCTGCCTCAGGCCATGTGTCCTAAGGCTTTGGGAACATGTCCATACAGAGCTGTCTTTCTATCAGAGTGCATAATCACCAGGCCAGGAAGAGACAACAAAATATATTCCTTCCATTTTATCTACCTAGGAAATTCCTAATTATCTTTCATGATCACTTCAAGCATCACTGTAGGAAGACAGGACCTGACCCCTCCAGACTGAACTAAGGTACCTTCTGCAATCCTAATATTAGGCTCTCTTAATATAAGTATAATATGCTGCAAAATGGCTGGCTTACTAATCATTCTCTTCCAAAGAGTCTGTGAATCCTCTAGGGCAACGGTAGAACTTTCAATAACAGAAAAAATCAAAAAGACCAGATTAAGAAGAATCTGGAATGCTTGTCTCATCTCATCTAGTGAAATCTCAAGAAGTAACCACAGCCTCTGAAGAGGAAGAAGAGAAAAACAAAGAAAAAGAGGAAGAAGAAGAGGATAGGGAAAGGAAGAGGGAAGAGGGAGGAGGGAAAAGGTGAAAAAAGAAAAAACAACAGCATGGGTGGCAGACATCACCAATGTTAGTAATCAACATTAAATGCATGCATGCTGCATTTTCAGCTTAAGAATGTGTATGTTTAGAGTGTAAGCTTACATCATTTCAGAATGACTGGTTTCTAAAACAAAGATGCTTCTTTATGCTAAGCACCTCAAAACCTGGAAAACTGAAAGTACACAGAAGTTAGCTCTTTAAGTATTGGTTACTTTCAATTATAGCTAAGTGGATTACAGGTATAACATTAGTTTTATTATAATAGAGTCCCCATGGATTTACTATTTGTCTCCACTACTCATTTGCCATTTTTTAGTCATACTTCCTAATCAAAAACAAACAAATCAGGCATTTCATTAGCCTCCTATTCTCTTTATCCTATTTCAGTTTTGCAAGGTAATCAATACTAGGCCGGAGAGATGGCTCAGTAGAGTAAGCGCATCCCCAGCAAGTGCAAGGGCAGAGTTCAATCCCGAGTTCCACAAAAAAAAAAAGTAATCAATACTTTAAAAGTTATAGTTACAGGCTGGGTGTGGTGAAGCACACCTATAATCCCAGTACTTGGGAGGCTGAGGCAAGAGGGTCACCATGAGTTTGAAGATAGATGGGACTACACTGAAAGTTCAAGGCAAGCTTAGATTTCATAGCAAGCCCTGTCTCAAAAGAGGGAGGAAGGTTATAGACGCAGAAAACTGAGATCTTTGGATCTAGAAAGAAATACGGCGGGGGGATGGGTTCTAGTACTGAGGATTAATCTCAGGGCCTCATACATGCTAGACAAGTGTCCTACAAATGACTTACATCCTCAGTGCTTTTTAAGATCTTGTTAAATTATGTATCATCCTACTTATCAATCTGTCTTAATATGAATGAGGGGAAAGGAACCACAAAAGCTAATGCTAAAACCATTCATATTTAACTAATTCAACCAGCACTGGTAACACACACCAAGTCAGTAGTTAAGGACTATGATTAAATTATTTTCCCAAATATGAATCAAAAAGAACACGGATTCATTTTCTTTCATATGAGCAAAGTTCAATCAATTTCTCTGAAGGTATAGTATTTTAAGCATTTATTTTGAACAATTGATTCGTTAATTACTTGAATGTGATCAGAACAAATGAATTCTGATCTACTTCTGATTCTGGCTTATTGTATAACTAAAAAGGAACTAATTCTGTTTTCCTTAAGAGTTGTATACAAAACATTACTTGTTTTTCAGAGGCAAAGAAAGCCCTGCTACATCAACTACTTGCACTTCAATGTGCTACCCTACATTTTGGACTATATCACAGGTTTTGAGGTGTCCCAGCAGTACTAGCTATCACAAGGGTATGGAGAGGAAGAAGGAACTGTTGGCAGATCAGGTTCAAAAAGTCACAGTGCCCAAGAATTAGTAACACATGCTTTTTTTTTTTGTAACACATGGTTTAATATGTGTTTTAAAATGAGTAAGTTGAAGAGATTTAAGTCCTGCAGACCTAGGTCTGATAACCTGGATTTCCTACTTACTCAGTTATGTAGCCTTAGACAAATCATTGAAACAATTATAAAATGGAGAAAATATTTATCTTGTAGGATGAGACATGTATATTATCACTGAAACTTAAAAACAGCCCAAAGCATGCTATAAGGAGTAGCTGTTAATGAGTTTTAACAAATGGTAATCATTAGTAATATTATCATTATACATAATGGTTGGACTTTGACATAACTTACCAATTTCAAGTCTGATCAAAGAAATATACTAATGTAAAAACAGTGTAAAATTTTGCCTCCCATGTAATGAGACTGACCTAATTATGGCCCATTAGGAAAACAATTTTAAACATTCTTTATCAAAAAGGAAGAGTGATTGGGAACACTTCTGCACCAAACAAGGACAAGATTTACCTGCAAATTTCCTTCAGACAATAATTAACAAACACATATGGATTTATGGTCACGAGGCAAACTAGCCAACCAACAACAAAACAACATCTGTCCTAAAGTTAAAGTTTGCTTTGATGTTTCCTACTGTTCTATTATTATTTCTAGCTACCAGGCTGTAAATACAGATTACTCAAAGTTTGATACAAAGATTAACTGCAAAGTAACCACTCTACAAAGTACTACCAACATTTGCCCCACTAACTGAAGATAATTGAACAAGACTCTATACAATGGTAGGAGGGCCAGCAAGCTAGCTCAGTAGCTAAGCTACTGAGCTTAGGCAAGCATAAGGGCAGGGTTCATGCCACGCCAGCACTACCCCTGGGTGCACTGAGCCAGTGATGCATTCCAGGCATGGTGGTGTATGCCTGGAATACCAGCACTAGGGAGGCTGAAAACAGGAAGATCACTATGAGTCCAAGCTGCGTAGTGAAACCCTGCATAAAAAAAGAAAAAGAAAAAAAAAAAAAAAAATGATAGGCATTGCTTTAGAAGAAGGCTGAATTTAAAAGTCAAGAGTACTAGCTCTACTGATCAGTGACTTCCAAAAAATTATATCAGGGTTTGAATTAAAAACAAACAAACAAACAGAAACATAAATCCCATTTCAAACAGGTTCAATTAAAATCAAATAGGAACATACATGAAATCACTTAGAAAACTATAAAGCATTGATAAATGGAAGCTACTTTCCCAGATTAGCACTCTGAGAAATGCTGATATACTGAGAAAAGAAAAAGAGGTACACTTTTCAGTTATTTTAACACAACTAGTCCCTTTATTTCAATTTGGAAAGGAAAGTTTCAAGATGCTCTTATTTGGGAGTGCACTACTGATGACACACTACTAGTCCATTCTAGAATTTTCTGAAAAAAATCCTCCTAAATCATTAGACACTACTACTAAAATGTATAACTACAAGTTCCTCACTGAAAACCAAATGATTTTCTATAATTAAACCATAGTCAAATAAATGTTTGCATCCTACCTAAACAAAACAGCATGGTCAATTGCAAGAATACAGGTTTCTTACTAAATATACTGGAATATCCTCAGTTTTCAATTCACTACACTTGTCTTAAGTCACTTTCTCACTGCCCCAATACAATCTGCAACTTAAAGGAACAGTTCATTTTGCCTTATGGTTTCAGAAGTTTCAACCCATAGGCTGCTGCACAGTTGAAGGCCTTCCATGGAGGAATACTGCTTAGATCAGCTCAAAGACGAGAAGAAACTGGAAGGAAGATGTGCTTTTCCAGGCCACACCTCCAGGGAATCCTCTAGCCAGGTCCCACCCCCCAAAAGCCACAACACTCTCATAAACTAACTGGCTTCCACACACATGAGAATTTTAGGGGACATTCCATATTTAAGCCATAACACTTTTACTCGGGCACAATTTTCTTTGTTTTTTTGTTTTCTTTTACTTTTAAATCAGTAAAACATTAGGTCGCCCAGTCCCCTAGGGTGCACTGAGAATGTGACTGAGAATGGGCATGGTGGCACGCAGCTGTAATCCTACTGCTTGGGACACTGAAAACAAGAGGATCACAAGTCCAATCTGTGGAGTGAGACCCTGTAGACCCTATACAAAATACACAAAAAAGAAAGAGAGAGAGAGAGAAAGAGAGAAATGGGGTCCAAAAAGCAATAGTGATCCAAGCAGCAACAAATTTGTACATTCATCTTTTTTATTTTATTTTAATTATCACTCCTGGCACACTTCATTTGCATGAACTTCTGCACCATACATACTAATTATAAAATTATTAATCCCAAAGGGGAGGGAGACTAACTTTCACTGAACTCTAAACTTTGTTAAGTATATTGTGACAAGATTATATATATATGAAAAATACCATCTTAATATCTGGCCACCAAAGAAAAGGGCTTGCCTACAAATTTTTGCATTTTTAAAAATGCAATATATTCTACTCTCTTATGGTCCTCAAACTTAAAGCACAATGAACAGGAAAGAAAAGAAAAAGAATGTAAATGATTGCTAAGGCAGAACATCTTGCCAGGAGTAACGAAGGCAAAGTACATACAGAATCATCATATAAACTATAACACTTAAACTTGTTTGTATTCAATAAAGTTTATAGGTAGACACTACTAAGCAGTAACAAGCAACATCAGCTATTAATATCTCATTGTATAGCAACTTATAGATTATAACAACTACACAGTAGGTATCAATATTATGTCCCTTTTCCAAAGGGGCACAGGCAATCTGTACCAGACAATCTGGCTCAAATGCTCTTAATCTACTCTGAATCCTATCTTTACACAAAAAACCGGGAAAGAACATAAAAAGTCAGCTGGTGGGCAAACATATTAACAAGCAATTATAATACGGAACACTAAGCAATGAGGTAGGGAAGTGGTGGAAAATCTATGGCACTCATGCCACAGCAAGCTGTTTGTATCATTGAAAGCTCTAAAAGGTTCACCAACACTGAGGTGATGTTTTGGGTACTACTAGTTAAAACTCATTCTATATGACTTAGTAAATCCCATTGCAAACATAAGAATCCTAACCTCTCAGAGAAGGATAAATATATCTTCTAAAGGTCTGTCATATTTCCATTCAATTTCAGTTACCAGGTATCTGCTGTGCTTTGGTTACTTTCCTAGTAACCAAATAGCCTTTCTATCATTCTTACTCTTCCCGAGACAATCCAAATCAAGGCAAGAGATCAGAGTCAGCATAAATTAATGCTCACCGTATTTGCTAACTCATATAAAAGAGACAGAAATCTCTTAAAGATATGTACAATATTATGATTTTAACTACTGAAAATTAGTACCTTGTTCTGGACTAACCAAGTGTTGCTCTAGAGAAGATTTCCCTTAATGTAACTTTAAAAGGAACTATTTTCAATTAGCATATCAAAGCTGCCCACCTCCAAAGCCAAGACTTCTGCTTGTAACACAATTTAATAGCAGGCTCTGTTTTACCTACACCCACTTGTAAATTGCCACCTGGGAACAGTCAACCCATCTGGGTGGCCAGCTGGCCCTGCTACTTGGGTTTCTGTCCCCACTCCCCTTTCAGCTGAAGACATGATTATATTACTCTTCCTCACTAAACCTCAATTCCCTGCCATTTCTAGCATGAGTTAAAAGCCGAACTGCTGGTAAGACATGAAGGGGCAAAGGCAGTAGAAAGAAGAACAAGAAAAATATAAAGATAAAGTCTCTTCTATTTTAGACAATGCATCATTGTTTATTCCTAACCATTTTCTTCACCTTTCCAGTGACTCTTGTACAACTAAAGCCTTTGCATTGTCTCACGAAATCTGGTGCAATGCCACCAATTGGGTTGCTTTTATATTAAAAAATACAAAGCAGGTCACATAGAGCTTCTTTCATACATAGTATAATGGATGAAGTGCATATGCTAAAATAAAGTGAACCTCTGTTGTGAAGCTTATTAGCTAAATGACCCTGTGTTCTCATGTGTTTAAAAAAAAAAAAAAAAAAGGTAACTACCTACTGAAGATTCATACCAGAAACACCATAATAAGCAATCAAGAAGCTTCCTTTATATATTCCTTTGGGCTCTCACATACAATAAAAGCTCAAGATCAGTATCTGAAATCCTTACAAAAAAGGCTTTTAAACTTTTCTGACCACAAACTATAGTAAGAAATACATTTTTCAATGTAATCCAGTAATACATGCACGTGTAAGCACACACACAAGTGAAGCTCCACAAACTATACTTTTACTATGTGTGATTCATTATATTTTATTTTCTTTTCCTTCACCCACTACATTGATTTCATGAGTAATGACCTACAATTTGAAAAGAAAACTGTTTTGTGCTCTTCACTCTCCCAGACTTTCTCCTCCCTATTGACACATCAAGACAAACTTAGTCATACCATGACCATGCCACAGAAGACCCTCAAACTTCTAAAATGCAAAGCCCAGGAGGCAGAAGAGCAAGCAAAAATGGAAATTCTAATAATGGGGAAAGTATGTTGATTCTTCTGGTCCAAGAAGGAATACTGCACTCTTCCCTTTGAAACAGTGTTAGTCCTATCCTAGTTGCTGGGATATAATGCAAGAGAAGAAAAGTGCTTGTAGATTGGCCAGGGAACTTAGCCAACACATACTACAATGATTTTACAAGAAATATTTCCTAGGTTCCAAAGAAAGTTTTCTAAGCGAACTCATAAATTGAAGGATGTATGCTACCTATACAAGAGACTAGCAATCTACAGTTCAAAGGTCAAAGCTAGCTATAGCTTATTTTTATACAGTCTCTGAACAATGGCTGAACAAATAATTAAAAGAATATTTGGTAACAGAAAAATATGTGAATTTAGGTTTCAGCTGTCTACAAATAAAGTTTTACTGGAATACAATCACACTGATTCTTTTATATAGTGCCTATGACTGATTCTGTGTTAAGAATGGCAGACTTAAGTAACTACTGAAAACTGTTTAAAATATTCACTATCTGGCCCTTTACAAAAAAAATACTCCTCTCCTAAACACCTGAAAGCATTCAACATTCACTCAAATATTTGTAGCGCATTTATTATGTGCTAAACACTAGTAGCACTACAGTGAGTAAGTCAGATATGACCCTTCTTGGAAACTTTAATGGAAAAAAAGCAGAGGAAAAAAAAAAGAATAAGAAGTGACTGGTTTCTTGTAGGGACTACCAAAAGGAAAACGTGCGGAAAGATGAGCTTAATTAGGGGCCATATCATCCAACGCCTTCAAGGTCACTATAAAGAATAAAACTTCCTTTAATACTATATAATCACTTGCTTATAGAATTAACCCCTTTATTCAACGACAGTTTTAAGATAAAATTAAGAATCACAAATTCTAAAGTAAAAGTATTTGCATAGTTCACTCAAACCCTTATTTTCTCTCTAGCCCTTGAATAACATCACTATCAGATGGATACACTTGGTATAAGACTGCAAAATTGTAAAGGCTTTATGTGTGTATGTGTATGAGAGTATGCATGGGCTTGTATATACAGCTTTGGATCCGCAATGGATCTTCACTCTAATTTGTAGGATGAGCATTATGAATCCCATTTTATAAATGAAGAAAATAAGGTTATAGAATTCCCCAAGTTCACACAAGGTGTTACACCATGGTAAAGGGAGACCCAACACCCAAGTTTTCTCCCTATACAATAACTGCTGTAATAATATACCAGTCTAAGAAGCATATAATTACTTCAATGAATTTGAAGATGAAGGAAAGTTTTATAGCTCCATATGTTTCATGAAACCATTTCTGTCAACAAACAGCTATACTTGTACCAACAATATTAGTTTTTATCTGTATTAACTACTCTTTTTTATTGGTAAATGTATGTTTCAATGGCAGAAAATTTTCTACATGATTAATGTAATCTACTCTTCCATCCTCTAAGTTAATGAGCTGATTTACTTTCATAATGTAAATAAAAGTTAGCTACTGATTATTAAAAAAAAAAAAAACACTGCTTAAATCAGGGCTGTTATATATTGTCAGACATACTAGAAACTACAGTTCTTGATGTGAGTTATTCTTGCACTACAGTAGTAAAAGAAGTATAGATAAAAGATCAAACTATGCTTTGATGACTTAAAATAGAAAAGTCTAACTACACTTTTCTTCTCTTATCCTAACCTTGTACTCCATCCTTCAAAAGTAAGGATCAGCTTGAGTAGTTTATTCTTAAGACTCATTCTGATAGAGAAGTTACTGGAGAAAATAGTACTTGACAATTTGTTAGAACCTCTCAGTAATCAAAGCCTCCTTATTTACCTGCCTCTATGATGTCTAGTCTACTCAGCTAATAAGCAATCTCTATGTACATCTTATTTTACTCTGTGTGTGTGTGTGTGTGTGTGTGTGTGTGTGTGTGTGTGTGCGCGCGTCTCTCTCTCTCTCTCTCTCTGGCTCAGCCTGCCCTGGGGGCAGGGCTGGCACAACATGTGATGCTGGGGATCAAACCACAGTCCCTGTGCTTGCTTAAGCTTGCCTAAGCAGGTGAGACCACTGAGCTATCTCACCAGCCCTCTATGTACATTTTAACAAAAAATGTAATTAGCCACTGATTTCCTGATTCAACATCTTAACCAGGTTTATCTATCTTTAAAGAACAAAGAAAAAGGTGAACCGCTAAGATTTGTTATATATTTGTATAGAATAAAAGTGACTTAAAATGTTTTTCTGCTCATTTAGAAAAGTTTTATTCTTTTGACTACTTCTGACTACTTGCTAGTCAAAATGTTTTTCTATCACCATACCCTTTTGTATAAGTTATTATCTAAAGACTAATCATTATCACTGTTCTCTTTGACCTTTCTCTTCATATCATTTTAAAAGATATTTATGTAAGCTCAAGTCTGAGCTTAAAAACAGAAAATGCTACAGTACATATATGGTACAAAGCTCCAATACCAAGTAACAAAAAAGCCTAGTGTTCATGTCTTTTTCTAGTACTACTTTACTTAACCTAGTAACAAACAGAAGGTCCCATAATAATTATAAGGTATAACTTCATTTTTTTGTAGAAGATGACTTACCAGAGGTAGATAGCTTTACCTTCATCCAAAATGAGGGGACCAAATGGAACAAAATGAAAAGATGCAACTACCACTGTATTTTTAATTCAGTAAAACTTGGTATCTCTTCTAATTTCACCATTCTGTAATAACACAGTCCTCCCTAGTCAAAGTTGCTGTTGTTCAGACAACGTAATCAAGAGGTCATTCTTGCACCACAAAGAGCAATTCCCCACATCACAAACAGGAGAGGCCTGCAGTGTTTACAGAGAAAAATATCAACCAATTTCCCAAGCTATTATACATTTTGGTCCTTATTTACACTTCTGGCTTATCACACCAAAAAACAATGCAGTATTTACACAAGTGTGCCCCATGTATTTCACTTTACAGTCTCAAGATGCTCCTTTTTACCTACAAAAGTCTCAATTTATTCTTCTTTATGGCAGAACAGTACTCTATTGTATTTTTAAAAAAAAATATGTTCTTTATCCATTCATCAGTTGATGGGCATTTGGGCTGTTGGCAAAATTTAGCTATTACAAACTGTGCCACTGTAAATATGGGTGTGCATATACTGCTGTGGTATGATGTTTTTAATTCCTTCAGGAAAAATCAAGAAGAAAATAGCTGCTTGAAAACAATAAAATGGGAAAAGGAACTGTGGGGGGGGTCAAGAAAAGAAGTAAAGATAGAAAAACTTTTGTAAATAAGGAGGGAAAGTGGGTTGAAGGGAGCAGAAAGGACTGAGGGGAAAAATAATCAAGATGTATCATTACTATAATGAATGTCACCATTATATATACCTCAAATGTACCAAGAAACTTAATTTTTTAAAACTCAAGCTGACTATCTATAAAGGATATACCACTGAGTAAAACTAATAACCCAAGGCATTGTTTATATTTTAGCTTTTCCTGTAAGATCATGGCAACTTGAAAAGATAAAATCCTAGGAATTTCTACTTTTGAGTCTTTTATCACTGCATCATTATATATATTATCATTATATATATATATCATCATTATATATTACATATAATATGCAAATACATGTATATAAGCATATATATATATATATATATATATATATATATATATATATATGCGTACACACACACACACACACACATAGTAAAGTGGTAGTAGGTGACCTTATGAAAAGACAGGCATTTGAAACAAAGGCAAACTTTCTGAAATAATAATGAGTAAATAAGAACCTAATCTATAAAAGTCACAAAATATGGATAGGAATTTGTCATTAAAAACTCAAGGAGTCGAGGAGATAGCTCAGTAGAATCCCTGAGTTCAATCCCTGGTACCACAAAAAATAAAATAAAATAGAAACTCAATAACTTCTAGCCTGGGTTTTATCATTTCTTTTTGGGTTTTGCTGTCTGACAAGTATTCAAAGTTGTCATGTGCATAAGCATAATTTTTTTTTTAAGTAACAATAAGTAGGAAAAAAAATGTGACTAAAAATACTAAAGGAAGATTGGTAAGTACAACGCATAACCAGAGACTGCTCAAAGCTGGAAGAAATCTTTCAGAGTATCTCTCTAGTTCACTATGATGCAACAGGTTACAAACTAGTCATACCTCTACTCCTGTACACTTTCATATACTGTTCAGATAGTTGTCAAAGTGATCTTAACACATAACCCAGATCTAGTTTCTCCTTGCATTTTATAGTAATTCCTTCTGGGTTAGATCAAAGCCCTGCATGATGTTGCCTCTATCTCTGTGGTGCAGTACCATCTACATTAATTTCTTCAGGCAGCCAGTTAAATGTTTATTGAGCTTCTACTTTGTGCCAGAAATTGCTATGTTCAGAGAGTACTATGATAATAAACAGGTCAGACACACCCTAACCTCCTCTCCCAATAGAGCCTGCACTATAGGAGTTAAAGACAATAAATAAGTGGGTAAATATGACAACTAACTATAAATTATGTCTGTGATATGCAGCAAATAGTTACGTTCTCAGAATCCTGTTAGTTTCTGTGACAGAATATATAACAATCTGTAATATTTGATTTGTTTGGTGCCTTACTTTAAGTCTATGAGCTACATAAAGGAATATCATCTGTGCCTTTTTTACTGCCATATCCTAAGTACCCTGCATAGTCCAGCATGTATTCCAATAATTGTTAAATGAGAAAATGCCTATTTTATCCTCTAGAGATGAGCAAAATGTGTCAAAGATCAAAGAAGGGTCAGTAAAAAGTAGGAATCTGAATGACAGACTAAGCTTATGGTTAACATCTAAAATCAGACTTGAAAATCTTTCAAAATATATATAAAAAGTTTTAAAACACCTAAAATTTAAGTGAAAAGTAGTCCAGGAAACAGTATTTAAAATTCCAATAGATAAACAGAGATGAAAAGTCATTCCAATGTTTCTTTTTAAAGTATGCTACCACAATAAGACCTTAAAGCACTCTGTAAAGAACTATGAAACTTGAATGCTCTATTCATTTCCCAGCATTTATCTGGATCTTTATAATGATATTCCTCTGGTGGTATAATTTATTTTATATTAACTGACAAGTAACATACCTGCACGTACAAAAATATCTCCCAAGAACTGAATCTATATTTTAAATGTCTTACATATCACATCTTTCTAAAGCATACTTAAAGGTAGATTAATGATTAACATATGTATGTGAAGGATACTCTCTATTGTGTTCTGTACTGTATTATTTCATTTAAAACATCTTGGTTTGCAAACCTAAAAAATTAATCACAGAGTTTCAGAAATTTGCCAGGATCTCACAATACATTCATGCCCCTCTGTCTTGGCATAATGCCTTATAACAAATCCAATTTATCATATATCAATGTAAAGACATCAATAAAGATTTTTACCAATAATGACCTAATTTCTATTCAATGTAAATTTTTAAGACAATAATCATAAGAAAGAAAAACTCCCCAAACTTTGTAGTCTTATTTTTGAATAATATGTAAGTCTTAATTAATTCTGAAAGTCTTTTATAAGGCAACCTTTCTTACAAAGTCTTGCTAATCTAGTAACTATCTTCTTGCTTTATATTTACTTGTTTCAGCAACATGAGGAAATATAGTCATTCTCAATGTGACTACAACTACAGAAAAACTGCTTCTATGTGGTCTAAGGAATGATCACTCAAAGGCTTAGGCCTCAGTCTGGTTAGTATATACTAAGTTCAGAAAAGTACCTAAATCTATTTCTATAGACATCTACTTCTACATAATGTTCTGTAAGGAAAATGCCCCACACAGATGTAGAACATAATCTAGTTTGAAATTTGATCATTCCTTAAACATAACAATATATTGAGTCATTAATGCTCAGGATTCTTCAGACTTCACAATGGAGACACATCCATCAGTGTCTTGTGTTCTAAGAGTATCACATGTTTTCATTTTTACACACTTTCATATTTCTAAACTTGTGCATGTATATTCACTTGTGTTTATCATCTAAATCCTTTAGTCTCTATTCCTATTTAGTGATGAAAGTGATTTCTATTTTCTTCTGGCTTATTTTTTTTGCCAATTTTATTTAGTAATGCTATCTACCTTAATCTTGAAATTGCTTTTCTGTCCTATATTCCACATAGATGTATTTAGGACAGTCATCAAGATCTGTATCATCCACTCCTACCCCATCTCAGTTTTAATTATTTTCATCTGGATTTACTTCCCTCTACTGATACTGTCCTAACTCTTTGAATAAATATCTCTTCACACAAATCTCTTCCTCTAATTAAGTCAAAACTCCTCCATCACAACTTGCCTTCTATCCATGGTCAAGTTTACTCAAGAGGCCTTTGTATTCTTGATGCTATTCTGTACCTTTTCTTTCATAGTAAGATGAATTATCCTTCTTACCCTCCTAAGACATTTCCCCCTTGATATTAGGATCTACCTTCTCCAGTAAGTGTATCCAACATGAAAAAGTCCAAGCTCTCCAAAATTACAATTAATTATTTCAACATCTTTCTTGTGGTTAATTTACACAACTAATCCATAAGAGAAAAGAATTCTGCCAGACTAAATCCAAGTTATTCCCTGGAACCAGTTTTCCCTGTATTTTATTCCTTAAGTACATATTCTCTATTGTAGATTAACTAATGACCATATTTTCAGTTCATGTTTTTAGTGCATACATTTTTCAGTGCACATATTTCCTTCTCCACTGAGAAGTAGTGGATAGAGGGGATTGCTGATCTAGATCAGTATATTTTAGGAATTTTTTATCTTTCACTGGTTACTGAATTAATTAATGGGTCTTAGTCAACATTCTACAAATGAAATAGAATATCAAAATAAATATCTTGCACAGAGTAAATAATTCATAAAACTTTCTTCTAACACACACATACATGCGCATGCATACACGCACACACACACACTGAAAAGTACATAATGATACAATGTAAAATTCTTATTGTGGGTCATGATCAAAAAGTATGAAAAACAACCAATGGACCTGAAGATATCTAAGACTGCTTCTAAATATACAATTCAAATTATATAAAAATTGTAGCCTAACAATGAGTTAAAGAATGTTTTTTTAAAAAATGAACAGAACCTAAGGATATAAACATTACCAGCAAAATAATTTTTCTTAAATAAAATGCCACTGTGGAACTCTAATCCTTAGAGAATCAAAAAGCTTTTAGAATAGGAAAAAAATTCAGGTATAACTGAATAAAAATTTATCATTTATTAACACAAGAGGATATCTGTAACTCAAAAGAGTGAAATAATCTCATTTTATTCATTTAATAAACATTTGCTAAGCACCTACTAGTGCTACACTCTAGTAATGGGTCCCTGGATAAAGACAAGATGTCTTCAAAAAGCAGAAATGGTAAACATCTGCACTAGTGTGAAGGAGAAATACAATAGTAAACATTTGCAATTACTGAAATTAAGGTCACTTGTAAGATGTTAGATGAGTAGAATGCAATTAAATCTAAGTTGGATGGTAAAGTGTTTCTGAAGAGGTGATAATGGATGACAAATTCAAGAAACTTCAAGGTGTATTTGTGACTGGAATACAGAATTCATCATGAAGAGGAGCACCAACAAAATGCCTCACATTTATGTGCCATATAACCTTCAAACCACTTTCTGAAGAATATACTTCATATTCCCATTTTTGTATATGAGAAAGCTGAGTCACTAGAAAATGATACGAGCTTGGCCAAAACTAAGTTTTAAAGCTGATTTAAACAATGGAAAGTCTAATTCTAAAGCCTATTCCCTTAGCTATCATATCAAGAGATTAGAGAACATCAAATTATGAAGGACCTTGTATATCCTTGGGGATTTTAAATTCTACACTAAAGATGAGTCAGAGTCATCAAAGGGCTTAATAAAAATGACTTATTCGTTTTTTTAAATCTTTATTTATTTATTTATTTACTTAGTGCAAGATTTCCTTACCTGTACTAGCTCAGACTCATAATGATCCTCCTGTCTCAGCCTCACAAGCACTGGGATTATAGACATGAACTACCACACCAGATCTCAGGGCCAGCTCAGCATGGGGCCAGCACAGCATACAGTACTGGGGATTAGACCTGGGTCATTGAGCTAGTTATTCCCTGGCCCCCCATTTTATTTTTTTAATGAGGTTACTCTGGTAGGTAAGTAGAAAGACTGTAAGAAATAGTAAAAAGGAACTAGCTGGTCTTAACAGGAAAGTGCTAATTTATGTAAAGGAAAATGACAGATGAAGTTAGAAAGTGGCAGTACTACCAGCAGAACCCAAGTCCACCAGCCATAACCACATTCTTGGTCATTATCCATAAGAAACCCCCTAATTTTTTCCCTAAGTCCACCATTTGAGTAGTTATGAAATTAACTTTGGACATACAGGCACATTTCCATTTAGTCCCCTTATTAAACAAAATATAACCTCTAGATAGATATATCAAGTGTATGAAAATGACAGATATCTAGCTGGAGAATAACAGAAAGTCAAAAGTAATACACAGCACAACAGATGTGTTGCATTCCTCTTCTATACTTTATTCCTGGAACTTTCAAGTTCAATAGTCAATTCAAAATCAATGTTCTGTCTAGACATGACCGTTACAATGTAACAAAATTAAATGTACCACAGAAGATGTCTGATGTGGGCTCATCAGCAGTAATAAACATATTCTCAGGTCTGGTCAAATTTTTACTTACAGAGACAATGAATGAATAATAAAGGACTTTGAAAGCAGCAAAGAGTTAAGGAAAATCTAAATATGTAAAAGTAAACAAGAGCAATCTGAAGTTCAGGCCATTTGATTTCAAGAGAACACTACTCCCAAGTATATATGCAGTAGATCAGAAGCCACCAAATGAAAAGCAGTGGTAAAGCCTGGTCAATTATCACACATTCTAAATTCAATCTTTTTCATTCAATAGTAAGTGAGCCCTCTTTTGGCACCCATGATGCTTAGCAACCACTAGATTCCACAAGAGAGCAGCATGTAGTAAAGGGACACAGAGAGAGGGGAGAAAAGCAATACACAAAAAGGGGAAAAAGTAAAACGAGAACTATAATAAAAAAAAAAATGAAAGAAATGCTGAGGTTTACAACATGAAGAATAAAGATGTACCACTGACCCCAACGTGAAATGTTGCCAACTAGCTAGCCAGGAACTTATGGACACAATGACAAGTGGAAACATAAGGGAACATGAAAAGGCAACTTTAAATCACTGATTAAAAAGACATCAAAAATGAGAAATAGGAGTACTTATGAAGCAAAAGTACAACAAAACTGTCTTCAAATCTGAAAGAATAATGTAGATTATGAAAATTTCATTCAGTTTAATTATGCGTCACTTCTTACAAACACTGGGTATGATGGACCCAAAAGGTAAAAATGTCAGTAGTACCAGAAGGAGGTTATGAGGAGGTGTATTACAAAAACAGTAGGGCTGATTTGCATATTTTTTGTGGGAGTGACTTCAGAATTTTCTTCAATGGTATAGTGCTACTTATTTTAAGAGTTTCACTGTAACTCTCATACTGGTTGGCTGAGTTAACATTCTGAAATCTAGAATTCAAAATAAAGTATAAATAAATTAGGATCAAAATCTAACCTTTTGAAAGGAATGAGCACAGTAACATTCCCTTGCAGACTACTACTTGGTGCATCCTGGATGAGTACAATGGTAATCAAATCCAAACTAATGCTTCTCAACAATTAAGAAACTACACTCAAAGGTTTTAGAGAGTAAAGTTAACTAGACAAAACGAAGATTTAAAAAAAAAAAAATCAATTTATACCTTGAAACTATTCAAGGAACACATACATAATAGTGAACATACTTTTCCACACGATACAAAACTTTTAGGTGACAAGTTAAACATACACAATCACACACACACTCCATGGTCATTCAGCCCAGTGATTTCAATAAGGATAAAAAGAAATATCCTTAAAGGAAATACACCTGTAGCAGAGAAAATACTAGATAAAAAGCAAGTGTAATTAAACTGTGTATTAATTAATCATTCATTCATCCTAACTATGAACATGCAGTCTTCCCAAACAAGGCATTGATATTGCAGAATTATTCCTAACAGTCAGTAAAATAAATTTATTAAAGGATAAGATAAAATAATAATATTTGACCATAGTGTAGTTGCCTAATTTAACAATATTCTAATTTTAGGATAAAGAAAATATAAAACCTTTCAATACAAAGTCACCTGAAGATCAATGCTATGTATTGAGAAAATTTAGATACTGACTCTAGAGAATGAGCAAGCACAGCCATTTTGCTAATACATTAATGCTTTAAAAAAAGTTTAAGGGAAGGTGCAGGGAGTGAAAACAGAACTGAAATGTGTTATGTGCACATACCAACTTCCCACAAGGAATATGAGCAGTATATATTACACCAAGTATTAATAAAAATTAAAACTGAACAAAAAATTCAGAGTTTAAAACATCATTCCTCTATCTAACTACTACTGACACTTTGAGCCAGGTGATTCATTGTGGTGGAGGCTGTCCTGTACACTGTGAGACAATTAGCAGAATTCCTACCTGCCCTCTACCCACTAGATGCCAGCAGCACACAACCCCACCCACCCACACACACACACACTCCATGCCCCAGTGAGACCATCTGAAATGTCTCCAGTGCTGCTGTGGGCAAGGGGCAAAACACCCCAGTTTGAGAACTACTGACTTAGAGCTTATATAGAAAAAAATTTCAATATTAATTTAAAAAAAAAAAAAGGAACAGGAGGATACTGTTTTTATGTTTTTCAGGTCTGTAAGTTTCAATATTATACTGTATTTAAACTTGATCAAAGGCAACATTGAAGAAATTCTGCCTTTTAGAAAACAAGCAACTTAATATCTATACTTGTCAGCCAAAGTTCAGATGGGTCCCAGAAGGGTCTCTGAAATGCCAACTCTTCTTCCAACCATATACAAACTCCCACCCACATGTTCACAAAATACAGCACTGCAGAGCTAAACTGAAGCAAATGTAACATAATTAAATCTCAATTTCTCATTTCATCAAATATATTAACCACAATGCTTTAGCTCATGTAGAATCCAAATGAAATCTCAACTTACTTCAGTGCAACTAAAATGCTACAATAACTGCATCATTCCAGGGAAATAAACCTAGATATGCTAGGGTAAGTATCATATTCATCTCACATTTTAACAAACTATGAAAAACAAATTAACCATGTTCTTTTAAAAAAAAAATGAGAAGCAGATTTGTTTTGAAATAGAATCTGAGGAAGGATAAAAGGAATAAAAAATTCAAAATCAAAGGGAATCTAAAGGCATTCCAGGATGAGGGCAAACTCAAAATGTTTCCTCTGGAATGAGAGAGGAGAAAATTATACTTGGCCATATCTTACAAGAATTGTCTGCATAATCAGTCTCCAGAGCATATACCACAGGATGGAAGCTAAAAAAAAAAAAAAAAAAAAATTGAAGTCCACTAAATGCTGAAGAAAACAGTAAACATCCATCCTAAATACCTAAAAATAATAATTTTTACTACTGTTTTCCATTTGAGATAAATATATATCCAGAAAAAAAAATCTGACAACATGATAAATTTCTTAATTCCCATAAAAAGTCACTCTCATGGTTCCAGCAAGCCAGATTACACATTACACAGAAAAATCAATTAGAAAAAAACACAATAATCCTATTTTAGAGTGCATTTTACTCATAACAAAGCCTTTTCAAAAAAAATTAGATATTTTATAAAAACATGTATAAATATGGATTAAGGTTTAAGATTACTTCAATTACCTTCAATGAAATCACATTTTAATTCAACAAGCAATTTCATTTTTTAAAAAAATCTATGCTACAATACTTAATGTTAGTTTAATGCAAATAGCATATCATATGCTCTATGGCAACAATGTTACTTTATTTCAAAACGTTCACTGTTGGCTCAATGAAAATAATCCTACAAGAAACTAATGCTCAATTCTCTTTACTCCAAACCAAACAGAAAAAGCTGTAACACTGTAGCGCTAGTCTGCTTTTCCAGTAGCACCCTGCTCTTCCAGAAGTAATACCTTGAGACTACTCAAGAATAACCTTCTTCAACCATTAATGTGACTCAGGTGGGCTTGGAAGGGAATCATGTCCACAAGCCCTCGGTGAGTGGCCATGATGCTCCTCCTACTCAAGGGCAGGAGCTCAGAAAAAGGGATTTCAATCAGAGGAGTTCACCAGCCAGAACATATAGGGAGAGAAGAGAAAGAGTACTTACTACAGGAACCAGCAAAACTAGATGGTTAAGTCATTTCACAAAAGATGTTTAATGTGATCAAGGCCTTCATTCATTTCAGATACACCATTGTTTAGCTTCCTCCCCAAACCATGCACAAAAAGAACTGTCAGCCTGCCTTAAGCATGTTCCTTCTTCCATTTGAACAGACATGATTCTTTTGGTTAATCTCTGGCAATGATCGCCATTTCACAACACATTGAGCCCGCCCGGAACTGATCAATACCACTACAGACATAAGACTAGACTTTATCCATTTATTAACCACAAGAAAATGTACCATTCAGCAAAATTCTATACATTACAGAAGATTCTATGGGGGAGTGCACGCGCGCGCGCGTACACACACACACACACACACACACACACACACACACACAAAGGTACACAAAGAAAAGACTACCACCCTCTAATTTCCCTGTGGCAAATGACATAAAGACTGGCCATGAAACCTGTCAATTCGCCTCCCCCACCATAATTCTATTTCACAAGCGAGTAACTGAATATTGAATATTTATGATAGATTTCATTATGACTTCTAAACTCTTTCATCTATGAAACTAACTCTCTTCTTAGGCACATTTCCACACACCTTTTGGCTAGATATTGTGTTCATTTACAGAATCTCAAACACAAAAGACCAGACAGTTTTCCAACCACTGGTTGCAACCACAGAATGTCCTCACAAAATAAAAATTTTAAATATAAAATGGCCAGGTTATTCTTACAACCTTGGGCCACTAGATCCGTAAGGCGTATTTAACAATAAGACTAATTCCACACAGGCTGTGCTAAACCGAAAACAATGCTTCGATACAAAGCATTTAAAATAAGTATTCCGTAGGTAAGCAAAATCTTTGCCTGAAAAGAGCACACAAATGGTGGTTGGAAGCCAGCAGCACACTACACAGCGGCAAACCTCTTCTGCACTGGGTTATAGTTAATGCTCCAACAACTATTTTTAACACTGCTGGACAAAGAAGTTAAAGAAAACGTAAGAAGAGTTGGATTAAATTGCTAACAGGATGCATTGTTTCTCACGGCCAAAATTAAGTCGCCACCTACTTGATCCATGTCGTGAGATTCACCGGTGAAGGTTTACAGAGAAAACTAGAAGACGACAAAAGCCACCCTGGTTTGGGAGCAGCTTACGCTAGATGACATTTCGGAATACTCCTTTTGGGTCTCAACCTTTGCATAAATTGTCACTTGTGGTATTTGTGGCTTAACTGCAACCCAACCAGCGCTGTCATCCAGTGTTATGGCCACAGACCATGACTTTCTCACTTCCACCACAACACAGCACTCTTATCAGCTCGTCTGCCAAACTCAAAACAAGAAAAATTCATGGAGGTTTCCAGATCACAATCAGACCCGGGGGTTGCAGCAGAGGGGCTCAGGGTGTGGGAAACCTCCCCAGGCTGCACTGGAGCTCAAAGAGACCCAGCACAGTGGTGGCCGCCAGCGGCGACAGCCGTGGCCGCCTGCAGCAGCCCCGCCGCCGCGCTCCCAGCACCTACCTGAAGAACAAGAGATAAGAAAG
>PVKA01019845.1:0-11812 GCA_004027165.1 Ctenomys sociabilis
ATTTACCTAGTGGATGACCATAGCACTAAAAGCCAACATAATATCCTGTCCAACCACCATTAGTGCAGATCTTGCCTCTCATAGAATTATGTAGAAGCACAGTGTTATCTATCCCAACTGTACTGTCTATACACACACATCCTGATTTTTTCTTTCTACAACCCTTCCTTTGTCTACACCTGTCAAAAGTGGGCACTCCGTTGATATTCAACTACCTTAGGTTCTTGAACTCGACACCACAATCCAACACAGTCCAGCATTCTGCAACCATAGGGAGTTATTCAAAGAAATTGTCGACCATATCCATTTACAGCTCAGCTTAATATTAGAATGGTTGAAAAAGATGTGGTATTTCCCCTTGCTTTTCTTCTCCTCCTCTCCCTCATTCCAGTTGTTCATTCCTTTTGAGTAGTTTCTTTGCCTTTTACTATATCAATTGTACATTTCAGATTTTATATACTCTTTCAGGTTATCATGCTAGGGAGACAGTACAATATACACATATGTGGATCTAATTATTTCACTTCTGCGTATAGCCTCCACTTGCATCCATTTACCCATAAAAGCCCTGAGTTTATCATTGTTTACTCATCAGTAATACTGCATTGTATAAAAATACCACATCTTTTTTTGTCAGTTCCTTAATTGATGGACATTTGAGTTGTTTCCAAGTTTGTTTTATGACAAATTGTGCTGCTATAAACATGGGTACACATATATTGCTGTGGTATGAAATTTTCAATTCTTCTGGAAAAATACCCAAATGGAGATTAGTTGGGTTGAATTGCATTCCCAATTCTAAACTTTGAGGAATCTCCACACTGATTTTCACAGAAATTATACTATTCTACTCTCCCACTAACAGTGTTCCTGTTTCCTCACATCTTCAGCATTTTCTATTAGTTATTAGTTGATTTCTTTACGTTAGCCAATCTTTCTGGGGTGAGATAGAATCTCAGTGTGGTTTTAATTTGCATTACCCAAATGACCAATGCAGTGGAAGATTTTTCCATATATTTATTTGTCATTTTTATTTGTTCCTTTGAAAAATATGTATTCATGTCAGCTGCCTATTTTGGGGCTAGGTCTTTCTATTTGGGGGCCTATTTTTAAAATTCATTATATATTCTAGGTAGAAGTTCTTTGTCTGAGTAGCAGGTGGTTTAGATATTTTTTCCCCAATTTTTAGGTTTGTTTTTGTTCTGTTGGTGGTTCTTTTTGATATGTAAGACCTTTTCAGTAAAATGAGATTTTAGTTATAGATTCTTCGAAGTCTTTCCTGTTCAGCTTGGTTTTGGTTCATGAACTCTCTGCCTATCCCTGTGTCTTAAATAAATCTACCTACACCCTCTTCCAGTAGATTTAGTGTTTCTAATGTTTAAATAGTTATTAATGTTTATATTGTTAATCCAATTTGACTTTAGTGCCTTATGTAGACATAGATTTAGATTTAGCATTTTTGATTCAGTTTTTGAAGAACATGAAATAGTAATTTAAAAATACCAGCATTAGAAATGATACAGAATTTCACTAAACATAACAATAGGAAGTCAATCATACTTGCTATATCACGACATCATCTTCAAATCAGTTGTTCAGGTTACCAGATATAAACATGCGAAATTGTTTTTTTTTAAAGTTATAAGAAATTAAAAACAAAACAAAAATAAAAAGAAATACAATTACGCATTGTACCTTTCAGATTATATTTATTCTTAAAGGCTCATACACTAGTGAGACAACGCAATGTTTACATATGTGGGTCTGATTTACTTCTCTTAACAATACAATCTCTTGTTGCATGTTTTTATCTACAAAAGCCTCAAATTTGTCTTCTTTTATAGCCGAGTAATACTCTACTGTGTAAAAATACCTTTTACATCCATTCTTCAGTTGATTGACATCAGGATGTTTCCAAGATTAGCAGTGACAAGTTGTGCTGCTGTAAACACAGGTGCACATATATCACTGTGGTACAAGGATTTCAGTTCTTTTGGAAAAATACCTAGGAGGGGACTTGAATGGAACCTCCAATCCTAAGTTTTGGAGGAATCTCCATACTGATTTCCATAATGGTTGTACCAGCCTGCGCTGCCACCAACAGTGAAGAAGGGCCTCTCCACCATTTGCTATTGGTTGCCTTGGCAGCCATTCTTTCTGATGTAAGATGGTATCTCAGCATTGTTTTAATTTGCATTTCTTGAATAGCACTGTCCTCCGACCTTTGGTGTAGAGCTTTGGTACAGTTATAAGCTTAGCACCGACTGAAATTTGGGTGCAGATTTACAAAGTTTGAATTCATCCAGTTATACCTGGCTTGGGTCTGGCTGCTGTGCTCAGCTTCTTCCTGCTGTAGCCCTTGGAAGTGAACCTCTTGTTCCCCTCTGGGAAGATGTTCTGCTCCTGGACCCGCTGGGTGGTTCTGGCTCCTACCCTCTGTGTAGGGACTTCAGCTGCAGAGTTTCACCTCAGGCTTGTATGCCAGGCCTGGGCTGGGTCTGGAGGGGTCCAGAGAGCAGGACAGAAGGATTCGCTCACAAGTGTGCCCGGGATGGGTTAGGAGGGATCGAGCAGGCAAAGGGGACCATGGATGCGCTCCCACACACTTGCCAGGCCTGGGCTTGGGCTGGGTCTGGAGGGGTTCAGAGGGGTCTTGAGTGCAGGGCTGAAGGTTCCTCTCACATGCCAGGCTTGGACTGGGCCCAGAGGATCCAGCAGGTGCAGAGGCGTGCACAGTGGAAGCTCTCCCACACACTCACAGAGCCTGGGCTTGGGCTCTGCATATCTTGAATGACCAATCATGTTGAACATTTTTTTACATATATTTATTTACCATTTACATCTGTTCATTTATGAAGCATATGTTCATCTCAGATGCCCATATTTGCATTGGGTCTTTGGATTTGCGGACCTTTTATCAGACAGAAGTAAAGACCATCTATTCTAATTTTCTGTAAAGTTTTTATCATGAATGATTTTTGGAGTTGTCAAAAGTTTTTTTTTTTCTTTTTTCAGCCATTGAGATGATCATGTGGTCTTTGTCCTTGGCTCTGTTGATGTGGATATTACATTTATGGATTTCCATATATTAAACCAGCCCTCCACTCCTGGGATGACTCCCACTTGGTTGTATTGTATAATCTTCTTGATTATTTGCTGTATATATTTTTGCTAGTATTTTTATTGAGGATATTTCATCTATGTTAATTAGAGAGATTGGACCATTGTTCTCTTTTCTTGGTTGGGTCTTTCTCTGGTTCTGCTATTAGAGTAATACTTGCCTCCAGGAATGAGTTTGGGACAATTTTTCCCTTTCAATTTTATTGACAGTTTTTTTGAGTAGAGTTGGCTCTACCTTGCCCCTGTGTTTAATTGCTTTATCTACAAAGTGGTTTCCTTTTCTTGTTGTTCTTGGAGTTGTGGCCACTTTTGTCTCTTTCCATAGTATGTGTCAGCATTCTGTAGGGTTGATTTGGTGGTCCTGAATTTCTTCAGTCATTCTTTGTCATGGAAGTATCTTATCTGTCTATTAAATTTAATAGATAGTTTTGCAAGATACTTCAATCTGGGTTGGAAGTTGTTTGTTTTCAAGACTTTTAATACTTAACTCCAAGCTCTTCTTGAGTTTATGGTTTGTTTGAGAAATCTGCTCTGATTCTAATGGGCCTTCCTATATAAGTGATCTCTTTCCTTTCTCTAATAGCTTTTAATATCTTGGTCTAGTGCTGAATTTCTCTTGATTACTATATGTCTGAGTGTAGATTTATTTTGGTTAATGCTAATTGAAGTTCAATGTTCCTCACTTATGTGTATGTCGTATTCTTTTCTCATGCTTGAGAAATTTTCTGCTATTACTTCTGCAAATAATCTTTTTATGTACATTGTTTTGAATTCTTTTTTTTTTCATTGATATCTTTCAATCTTATGTTATCTTTGTACAATCTTTTAGCTGTTGGATTATTATGTCCTTGTTTCCTCTTATTTTTCCCTAGTCACTACCTACAACAATGTCTTCAAGGTCTGAAAGTCTAACTTCATTGTCATTCAAACCATTAGGCCAGCTTCTAATGGAACTTTTAATTCCCTGGATATCTCTTTGAGTCTATTTTATGAAATCTTTTATTTTTCTTACATTTTTCATTTGAAGGCTTTTCATCATTTTTATGCTTCAGTTTTATTTTTAATCTATGTCTTATTTAGATATGCTCAGTGATTCTTTCATTAAAGTTATTTATTTTTTTGCCTAACAGATTATTTCTGATCTGATTTCCTTTAGACCTGCCTCAATTTGTTTCTTTAAGTTGGTATCATTTCAGAGATTTCAAGTATGTGACTTCCAGTTTCTTCTACCTTGAAGACTTCTACACTTCCTTTGGTGGGTTAGGTCTTGAAATTGCACTTTCCCCCTTTGTCTTGTTATTTTCATTTTCAGATAGAGCTCTTTGATTTCTGTGACATCCTTTTGAAATTTTATAGTAGGTAGCTATATCACTAAGTTCAAGGCCACTCTAGGAAAAGTCTGTCGATCATGGTTATCTTCTGTGTCTGTTTGGAGATCCTGTCTTCCCGGTTAATTGAGAGGTAGTACTGATTTCCATTTGGTTCTGGCTTCCACCTTTAGGTGTAGGGCTGTAATGAGGCTATTGCCCTGGCATTTGCCAGTATTGCTATTAGGGGAAAATAAATGGTTAAATGGTTATGATATCCTAGATACAGCAGTACAAATAGCAATAATAACAACATAAAGCAAAATCTAGAAATTGACAAGCTCCTTGCCTAGAGTTCTGAGCAGTGATGTGCAGAGCTGGTCTAACTTGAAGATATTCTTTATTTCTCTTTTATTTTTTAAGATATCATTTTCATAGTATCTGCAGTACAAAAAAATTCTCTGGAATACTTCTGGAACTAAATAATAAATAGTCCCTATAGTGCCTAAGCACAAAATTAAGTGAATATATTAATTTTGTAAGTCAGGTAATGAAATACAAGAAATCTAAAGGCATAGGCCTTGCTGCAGTGATGTTTAGATTTAAGTCGTGAGATCTTAGTTTGTATAATTCAGTTCTGCAGGAGAAGTCATTTCTACTCATCTTTCACTGTGGCTTCCACTGATAGTGAAGCTATTCTGTGCAAATATTTCCACATAATTCTAACTGATGTCCAGCTAACAGCTTGACCCCACTTTGGCATGGAGAAAATCAGGAAGAGCGAGCAAGCTTTGTTATGCACACAATCCTGTTATCTCTTTGAGAAAGATGTTATTTTGAGATATGTGTTTAATTCATTTGCCTATTTATTTCTTGTGCCATGTTATATTTGTCATTCTTCACATATTCTAAATATTAATCCTTTGAAGAGCAGCTAGCAAAAATTTCTCTCCTTCTTTGGTGCATGTCCGCTCTCTTGGTTGTTTCTATCATTGTATAGAAACTGTTAATTTGATGTAATCCCATACGTATTTTCTGTGCTACTGGAGGAATTGCAGTAAAAAAGACTTTGCCTGTGCCTATGACATCAAGGATTTCCTCCATGTTTGCTATCAGCAGTTTCAAATATTCAGGTCTTATACTTCAGTTATCTTGAAATAGATTTCTGTGTACTATGCAAGATAGAGTTCTAGTTTCGATCTTTAGTTTACTGAGCACGATTTGGTCTTTGTTACTATGCCTTCTCCTTGTAATTTGAGATTAAGTATTGTGTTGTCTCCAGCCTTTGTCTTTCTACTCAGGATTATTTTGGCTACTCTGGGTGTTCTGTGTTCATGTGTAATTTTTTTCACAATTCATTTTAATAAGCAAAAGATAAAATACATTAAAAAAAGAAAATAGAAAAGCACAAAAAAACTAATACATGACATCCTGTGCTCACCACTTAATATTATGTTTGACATTTTCTTTTACTTTTAAAACAGCTTCAAAACAGGTTAGTAGGGGGCTGGGGAGTTGGCTCAGTAGAATAAGCACTTCCCTGGCAAGCACAAGGTCTGAGTTCAATCCTCAGCTCCGCCAAAAAAAAAAAACAGATATAATAAAATTCTTTGGGCCAGGGAGATGGCTCAGTGGAATAAGCACTTCCCTGGCAAGCTCAGGGTCCTGAGTTCAATCCCTGGTTCCTCAAAAATAAACAGGTTAGTAGAACAATTATAACAAGTAATACATTGCATATTGTTCTCTTGATAGTACTTATTCAAAGGACAAGATACATACATGATATCTTGTCTAAACAATATTAGCACAAACCTTTCATTTCAATGAACTAAGAGAAAGTAGCTGTATATTTATCCTACCCTATCCTAGTTGTCATTCTTCACATATTCTAAATATTAATCCTTTGAAGAGCAGCTAGCAAAAATTTCTCTCCTTCCTTTGATGTATGTTCACTCTCTTGGTTGTTTCTATCATTGTATAGAAACTGTTAATTTGATGTAATCCCATATGTATTTTCTGCATATATATATATATATACTTTCTTTTCCTTTTCACAACAAAATGGTCATTTATCTATAATTTTTCAGAGGTAGTGTCATGTGACACAATGTTGCCTAGCTACTAATAGCTGAC
This sequence comes from Ctenomys sociabilis, assembly GCA_004027165.1. Lineage (NCBI taxonomy): Eukaryota > Metazoa > Chordata > Mammalia > Rodentia > Ctenomyidae > Ctenomys > Ctenomys sociabilis. The sequence continues at coordinate 6,561 of PVKA01019845.1, forward strand.
CTTAACCAGACAGGATGCTTTTCTCAGGACTGAGGTAGATTATTTCCTTTAGGCGGTGAGGCTCGGTCCCACCTACACACATTTTATGATTGTTTTGTGTAGTTTTATAAAAACTGCCATTGGAAATGTGGTAAGGATTTATTGAATCTTTGTGTCACTATTATTAATATGTCCATTGTAGAGATGAAGAGAGAGGAGAGGAGAGGAATGGATAGGTAAAAATACTTAGAATATGCCATGTAGATGTACCAGTTTCCAATGATGATTCTATTATGTACTGTGAATAAGTACTAAAAAACTTTTACATTAAAAAATAAACATCAAGTACCATTAAAATTTTGTAAAAGCAAAAATATTAATTCTGTCAATCCATAAAAATAGGAAGATATTTCACGTTCTAGTATGCTCTTCAATTTCTTTCTTCACAGTCCTAATAATTTTTATTTTAGTGCTCTTTCATGCTCTTTTGTTGAATTTTAGATATCCTCTATTTTGAAAATATTCTGAATGAAATTATTTTTCTGATTTTTTTTCTCACATGGGTCATTATTATTGTATTAAAAACTACTGATTTCTTAATATTGATTTTATATCATGTAGGATTAGTTTTAAGACAAAAGATACTAACAATGTTAATTCTACAAATTCTTTTATTTTTTTATGTCTTTTTGAGACAGGGTCTCACTATGCAGTTCAGGATGGCCTTATGCTCACTTTGTAGCTCAAGCTGGTCTTGAACTCACAACAATCCTCCTGCCTCAGCCTTCAAATTCTTAATATGTTTAATACTAAAATTCACCTTCAGTTTGTTATTAAATGACTACAAAACTCTTCTCAACTTCAGTGTGATTATTTTTAAAATAGTAATAATCCTCATTTTAAGTTCATCAGATAGAAAATAGTATAATATAAAATACAATTTTAATAAATATTGAAGTTTTTGAAGATTAATGTTATTTTTATTTTATTTATTTTTATCAGTTCACATTTGTATTGTATAATGATTAATTGCTCATTGGAAACTGGTATTCATATCTATCACTTAATCATTTTTTATTTTTTCTCATACTTAACTACATCTTAGTAAATATCAGACTACCTAGGATAATTTACTCTTTTTCCAACTATATCCACATAAGCATGAGGAAGAAAATGCTCATCTACTTGTTTATTTCATCTACATAATTATTTCACAATAATTTTTTTAAATTTTTCTATTACATAGTATTGGAAATTTATTTCAGATTCCGTAGACACAGTAAACAGAAAAGGTTGTATTAAGAGCATTTTCAAGAACATTGTCATCTATTCAACAATCACTATTATGAAAAGCAAAGCTAAGATTTTGATGGCTTAAGAAAAGATAGAAAGATATTCCCTGCTCCTGGATAGGAAGAACAAGCATTATGAAGATGGCCATGCTCCCAAAATGGCTGCACAGATTTAATAGCTGCACAGTTTAGTGAGACCTAGAGAAATTGGTCTTAAAATTTATTTGGAAACAGAAAACACACCTAGAATACAAAAGGCAATCCTGGCCAACAAAGACAAGGCAGGAGGCATTACAATTCCTGACTTGAGATTATATTACAAAGCTACTGTGATAAAATCAGCATGGTACTGGCAACTAAATAGACCTGAGCATCAATGGAATAGATTAGAAGATGCAGAAACCTCTATGAACACACTCAGCCATGTGATCTTTGACAAAAGGGCCAAACATGCTTACTGGAAAAAAAGATAGCATCTTTAATAAATGGTTCTGGAAAAACTGGCTATGTACATGCTGAAAACTAAAACTTGACCCACACCATGCACTAAGGTTTATCACCATGCATTAAGCTAAAGTCATCATGCACTAAGCTAAAGTCAAAATGGATTAACAATCTAAACATTAAACCAGAAACACTTAATCTCCTGGAAGAAAAAGTAGGAGGGACTCTTGAAGACATAGGGTTAAGCAAAGAGTTAATGAACAAAAATCAAATCACATGGGTAATACTTGAAAGAATTAACACCTGGGACCTCCTCTTATTGAGAAGTTTTTGCACATCAAACAAATTATCAACAAAGTGAAAAGAGAACCCACAAATTTAAAAAAAAAATTCTTAACTTATAATCACTGAGACAAAGGTTTTCTCTCTAGAATTTATAAAAAACTAAAAAAATTTAGGGACCCAAAATGTAAAGACCCAATCCAGAAATGGACATCTGAGATGAACACACACTTCACAGAGGATGAAATTAAAAAGGCAAATCAATATATAAAAAAAACCTCCACATCTCTAGCCCCCTCTGAAATGAAAATTAAAACAGCACTGAGAAAGAACGGCTATCATAAACAAATCAACTAAAAACAAGTGTTCAAGAGGCTGTGAGGAAAAAAGAACACTTCTTCACTGCCAGTGAGAATGTAGACTGGTGCAACCATTATGGAAATCAGTGTGGAGACTCCTCAAAAAAAACTAGGACTGGAAATCCCATTCAAGTCAGTCATCCCTCTACTGGGAATTTTCCCAGAGGAACTGAAAATATCATATCTTAGTGAGATATACACGCCTATGTTTACAGCAGCACAGTTTATGATAGCCAAATCTTGGAAACCAGATGCCCATCACCTGAGAAATGGATGAAAAAGGTGTGGTATTTTTATACAATGGAGTACTACTCAGCTATAAAGAATGATAAACTTAAAGCATTTATATTTCAGTGGATACCACTTGAAATATACTTATACTCATAAGTGAGATAAACCAGACCCACATGTGTGAATATCATATAGTCTCCCTAGTATAAGAACTCAAAAGAATAAATACAAATACAAAGGTACAACACAATTAAAAGGAAAGTAAGAACTTGAGGATTAGACAGTGAAGTGAGAGCAAGGAGAAAAGCTAGGAAACATGACAGAGACAAAGTCATACATTTATACACACAAGATGCGTAAAGCAATAATCCTGAGAAACATCAGCAGGTTTTTGACATGAGCAGTTAATTGGTATGATTTTCACCCTGACTAACTCTATATGCTGTCCTGTGAACCAAGCAACTGCAATGAAAATAGCAATGTGTAAGGTCATGCTTGGAATGCTTGTCATTCTGGTCTTCTAAATATGTACTTCTTGTCATGACATACTAATTATTGCCATACTATCTCTCAAGTAATATTTGTTTAAAAACAAAGGGTGGGTCCAGGGATCTGACTCAATGTAATAAGTGCTTCCCTGACAAGTGCAAGGGCCTGAGTTCAATCCCTGGTTCCACCAACAACAACAACAAAAAAAATGGTAATAAATGTAAAAAGAGACAAGAAAAACAATTTTCACAGGATTGCCCTGCTACAATGCTATATATGGTTAGATTTCTAAATTTTTGTATAAAAATATGTCGTTGTTTATCCATGTTTTTTAAAATACTTTTTAATTTTTTTCTTCATATTCTGTAGGGACTTAAAGTTTAAAATCTCAATACTTGACGGAAAATACCTGTTCCATGTTATGCCTAAGATATTTGATATTCAGACAGATAGTTCGTTAAACCCAACTGCATATGTTGTAGAGTAATAATAACCTTCTCTTCTGGGGGGTTAACAACCTAAGTTTGCAGATGAAGAATTAAACAAAAAGAAGGGCTGCAAGGCCAGCCAACATTTTGGCCCCAGCCTTTCAGGGTCAGTGAGGACTCAGGACATAGGAGAACCTGCACCGTAACATCATGGAACTCATTTTTGTCCCAAATTTTTTGATGAAGGAGATTATGGGGCCCCAGAGGAATGTGATCAGTGATAATGATGTTCTCTCAGGCTTTCACGGAGAGCAAATTGATCAAGCAGTGGCTGTGACTCATCCTCATGGCCGACACTGACAATGCATCTACAAAGTGCAGTACAGAGTTTCAGGATAAATCCTGAGGGGACTTGACTGACCTTTTCAGATACAAAAGTTATATTTCTTTTTATATAGGTTTTGCTTTTTCTTGGTCTTAACCATCCAGCAGAAATGTATAAAAATGAGACGTACAAAGTAAAGCCATATTTACAGGCTGAGGTGACAAATACTCAAGTTAACAACTTCTGACATTGCCATTCCTACGATAACCAACTACTATTAGGGACTCCTGGACTACTGCGATATTCTGCTGAACTCATGCACCTGTAATATTTAAATGACAATGGAATACCCTTCCATGACAAAACTAATCAAAAAAAGGGGATACAAATGAATGGTCATTTTGTACCTATGTATTCAAGATAGTTAGAATAGACACACAGCTACATTCTCTTAATTCAATGAATAAAAAGATTTGTTCTAATAGTGTTTGTGGACAGGATATCATGTATGTATCTTTTACAATGAATAACCATTAAGACAACAATATGCATTGTATTTATTAATTTTGAAACTGTCCTACTAATCAATTTTGAAACTGTCTCATTACTATTTGTTTCTCAATAAAATTATTTTTTAAAAAAGAAAAAATAGATATCAGAAATATAATTTTACTAAAACCTGGACTGAACTGAATAATTCCTTATGAGCACTGTTAAAGTCTTGAAGTTGTTAAGTCAGCCTAGGAAGTTTAACTACAGAAAATATTATTTCTCAAAAAATTTATTTTGTTCTTCAAATTTAAAAAAGAAGAATCACATTAATTTTTGTCCTTATGTAACCTAAACTCATTTTTTCTCACAGGAGAATATACATATATGATATGTTTACTACATATGTACTATATTGACTGCATGAATATCTGTTCTATATTTACCATATTGCTATCACAGTTTGTCATATATATTCTTTTTTAAAATTAGATATTTGGTACAGGGTCTCACTACACAGCTCAGACTTGCAGTGGCCCTCTGTTTTGAGTAGCCAAGCTCTGGGATTACAGGCATGCAGCACCATGTCCAAATTCCGCTGCTGGCTTAGTGCGTCCAAGGACAGGGCTGGTGTGGTGTGCAGTACCTGAGATTGAACCCTGGTCCCTGCACTTCCTAAACAGGTGCTTAGCCCACTGAGCTGTCTCGCTGGACTATATATGTTCTTAATAGGTCATTAACAAAACAAATTCATTAAATATGTTCAAAAATACCTCAGATTTCATATATTGAAACTTCATTTTAAAATGAAATTTTGTATAATGTTATCTTCTATTAATACAAAACGCAATGCTTGGAGGCATTTATTAAACTGTAAATTGTTTTTCACATTTTTTGCTTTAGATCATTGACTGTTTAAAATGTGTGCCTAACG